>SZWC01001676.1:255486-270150 GCA_023375785.1 Penium margaritaceum
AGGAGGAGGAGGAGGAGGAGGAGGAGGAGGGAAGGAGGTGGTGGTCGTCGCGGAGACTGCTGGAAGTTTCAAGATGATGATGGGGAACAAGTGTGAAACCGGAAGCGCCTGAGGGAAGTAACCGGTGCAGGCGAGAACGCTGCTCGTTGATGAGGGCGTGCCGGGGAAAAGGGCGGCAGTCGGCAGATCGTGCTAGAGACAACAAATTTTTTAAGTTGGTCAAGGAGACAAATAAGCGCCCGTGGCGGTCAGGGCATCGGTCGAGGAATCGCGCGGTCCCCAAGGCGCACACCAATAAGCGCGCGAGCACACAGCAGCCTCACTCGAAGCCGTATACCGAACATGCGAAATTCAGTATTAAAGAGTGTCCGACATTGGCGCTTCTCAAGACTTCTGTCGATACATTGCGTGACAGCTTTTTCGCGCCCCATTTTTCTGCCCTACAGACGGATGCATGAGAAGGTGGAGCCGCTGGCTCCCAGTCCCATTTCGACCTCCAAGTCCCGCGATATGATACGTTCGATTCAACATCTCCTTTTCAACTCACTGCTCGTCATCTTCCTAAGATTCAAATAAGAGATCCCGGCGTCGTACGTGGTGGCACAAAGAAAATCTAAAATCGCAAGCCGATTCTCTTCAGAATTCAAGGGTTGTCGACTGCGGAAACACCTTTTCATCGACGAATGGGCAAGGTGCAGATTAGTCGATGTTGCGATCTGGTAACAGCAAGGTCAGCTCGCACTTGCTTAGGTGACGTCGGAGAAAGATCGATCGCGGATAAAGAGCCGGCAGGGTAGTCCGCAAGTAGTGAATTCCGTGGACCAAGTGCGTGGGTGAGTGTGTGTGTGTGTGGCGGATAGTGGGACTGGACTTCATTATGGTGGTGCGTCAGCATATCTTGTCGTGACTGGTTAAGCTGACAGGTGCCAAGCGAGCAATGACGCACGGAATTTCCTGACGTTCAACGGCGAAGTCGGTGCGATACAGAGAACGACTAGAGACAACTTCAGACCGCTGCTAGATGGGCGAGAACAACGTCCTCCAAAAACATGGCGTCACCTTCAAATTTCCAATTTCTTTTACCTCAGATATGGGCGTATCGACTTAGTTTGCAGCTGATACTCGCTGGAACTTACAATATCAACCCAGGAAAGTGTCCGATTTTCCCGGCAAACTGTCCCGCCTTCTCCGCATTCAACGAAAACGAAGAAATGCGTAGGAGGGTGATTTGCGAATGTGTACAAACCCATCCAGCCGCTGCCTCAAACGGTGAAGGTTAGGGTTCGCAAGTCAAGTGCTGGGGTTGGACTCGCACGTACCCGGATTTGCAAAACCGTTCACACGAGCAGTTACTGGAACTACGCAATGCCGTCTCCGCAGGGCGTAACGGCAACATAGAGGTCGAAACTGGAGGCTCATGAAACCCTAATCGGCCTACTGCTTTTGTCAACATTCTTCAACCCGGCGGATTCGTCCTGTGCGTCCCCATTCCCTGATGCGGTCGCCCAGCACAGGAATATCCTCTTTGACTTTGCCTTCCACTACATTTTGGGGCGATGGAAGACACCTGGACGTCCGCACCGATGCGTCAATCCGAGTAATCCCCCGATCAGTAAGGGTATGGTTGGATTGCGTCGCACAACCGTGCGACGTCCTCCAGCTGCCCACGGGCGCACAACGTGAGCCTTACTCAAATCGCACAACCGTGCGATCGAGCGTCCGCGCAAAACTCGAGGACAGCCACCGGACGTACGACTTCCGCGGTCGAACACGCGAGACAGAACGCTGAACTGGACGTCGCACAGGTTTCGAGGACGGTACGGCCAATGCGACGTAATCCAAACGCACCCTAACTTTCCACCCTTCGTCGAGACTGTCTTGAATGTTTCTTCTGCATCTCAACTGAGCATTCCATATCAGCTTAAAAACTTCACAGATGTTTTTTAATAAGCTAGGTGACCCAGCAACAGATCCTGTTACCCATGCAACATAGGTTCAGAAATACCATTCATTTAAAACCTGATCCATGAGAAAGACGAAAATAACTTAATATTTAAATAAAACTGGCAAGAAAAACACCAAACGAAAGACTCCTCACCATTTCCTTATGAACAGTCCAGATTTGGATGGTGAATTGAAGTCGTCTTAAATGACTTTTTGGTCCGAAGGGTTACAGAAAGGGAAACTTTGAAAACAGCCCTATTCCATAGATTTACCATATGTATCTTCACTAGAATAAACTGATGTTTAAGGTTCAAACTTGTTCCAATCTAGACCTTTAAAAAACTGCAATGCACATTTAATAAGCAAAATAGACCAAGAAACAAAAGGCCATTCATGCAAATAAAAAATAAAACAAATCATAAAGGTTCAACAACCAGTAAACATCTTAAATATTAAAAATATTCTTCAATTATTCATTTCTCCCAATTTTAAACTATATACAATGCACGTTCGCAAATGCTTGTGACACCTCTGCCCGTCACTGCCTCTCATCTTTTGCTCTGCTGTCCACCACCCCCTTGTCGCAGTTGACTCAGTCCCTTGGCACTAGAACCTTGCTACGTCGTTGCTCGACTCTGTCCCTACCACTACACTCTCGCAATGGCCCGCCGCACTCTCCGCGGTTTTAGGTCAGCAGGTCGCTGCTTCAGGCATCATAGTAATCAGCGAAGCAGTGCTTCTGGCGAGCGGTCTCCCAGAGGTCTTGATCATAGCACATCTCAGCAAATGTGCTTCCTCCACTTTCTTTGGTCCCGAACAGCACGGGAACCCAGTAGGTCGTTCTGCCTTGCACCGTGTTCCTCTCTCTCTTGAGCAACAACTACCACATCTGAGGCCTAACCTGTCATCCTGCACCGCTTCCCTTCATGCTTCCATGATTTCAACATCACAACAGCACCACGGTGCTCCTCACTGCATTCTCATGGCTCTCTTGCCACGGTTGATCATCTCTCAATAGCTCCGTAGGTTCTCTTCCCTACAACCCTCTTCTCCCTCGTCTAAACTAGCTACAACATCATCGGCCACATCTACGGCCTCACTTACAACCATGGCTGTACCACCAAACATTGGAACGGCCCCTACCATTCCAAAGGGGGCTCGTGATCGCGCACGCCTGGGCGAGATCATTGACCGCCACGAGGAGGAGGTGGATGTTGCAGCGTGGGCGCCTCTTCACCGCCGTTGTGATAGCCCAGGGTACCACCCCCGGGAAGACTACGAGCCCATAGAAGACGAAGGGCGTGAAGACGTTGTAGTGTAAGCAGCCTTCTGCCAGTCAGCCTCGGACAACTCACCGACCGTTCAAAACACACCAACTATGGGGCCACCATGTGAACGACGTCATCCCTCATCTCCGGTAAGGTCTCCCATTTCCCTTAGAACACGTCGACTAAGACAGCACGCTGCTCAAGGTGTAGCGGCTCCACTTACAATGGCAGCCCCAACAAAGCAAGCTGAGAGAGCCTTTAGTCATGCAACGTCTCCTGACGCGTCTCAGGCTTCTACTACATCACCTGGACCTGATATCCTGATTACTCTAGACTCTTGTGTACTGTGCTACTGTCACTTCTACTTTTACTACTACAACGTGTGCAACCCGTGCACATTCCAATATTGCTTCTGGCACAGCTATTGAGACCAATGAAGCAACAGCCTCTAACCAGGGTCCACTTACTGCTATTGTAGTCAACATTGCCACACAAGCAACAGCAGCAGCTAGCATAGTCGTAGCAGCAGCATCCTTAGCAGTCACTGCCCTCTCTCGTGTCGTCGCCTCCATACAGGTCTCCACTTCCCACGTGTCTTATGCTCTAGCATCCTCATCATTTGGTTCTCAGATCCGTGTTGCAATCACGACAGAAGTTGCCTTCTCAACCCTAAAAAATGCTACACTTGCTGGGGTTGCGTATCTCATCGTCACCACCTCGTCCTTCATGGCAGTTCTTGCAACCTGTTCGACATCTACATTGTCACCACTGTTTGCCGTTCTGCGTTAGCATTGGTGAGCTTCAGCACCCTCCTGCTTGGACACTTCTCTTGCTCCCTACCTTTCTCTCCTTTTGTATTCGTGCTCCTTTGTTCACACTATCCTACAGCTCCACTCATCCGAGCTTCATTCTTCCTTGATTCCCATGCCCACTTGGGCAAGGGAAACACTGCCAAAATTTTCTCGAGTGATTCTCGCTCACCATGTCGGTCGATGATGACCAGTATGCAGCATTGCAAGAAGAACTACGCAAAGAGTGTGCTGTTATTCAAGTAGCCCTCACTAAATAACGTGTTATAGATGAAACGTTACGCACAAAATAGGGCGATTAGGATACTTTTGCCGATCACAATGTTGATCACTCGCTTAACCGCTTGCAACTTGTATTGCACACTACACCTGCTTCGTCAGCCGTTGTTGACATTGTTGTTGCATTCTCCGCCTCCTCTACTTCCACTTCCAATACATGTGGCTCTCTTTCCTCCAACTCACTTGTTGCTGCGATAGATGCTGGAGTCACCGTAGCTAAAGCTATTGTAAAACCCTCCCTACACAAACCTGACTTTGATTCAGTGCCACCACACTTCACTCGTAACTTGTCTTTCGCTTCATGGGAAGTTTTCTTCAATGCTTGGGCACAAGGTGAGCAGCTCTAGGAGTACCATGATGTACCCAACCTTGCTGCAAATCCTCCCTTTGTACCCTCCTACTTTCATTCCGCCAGGGTTGTGCGTGCTCTCATTCGCGTTGGACCCAATGATCTCACTAATGAGATAGGATCGTATAACGCTGACATTGCATGCCGCACCCCTACCAACCTTGTTGGTGCATATGCTCTCATCAAGTGCCGCACGACTGTCAACGGGCATGCCGCACAGAGTGTCCGAACTATATAGTTAAACACGCTCTCCAAGCATGCAAACGAGACTACGGATGCCTATTCGACCCATAGCATTCGTCTCTTGAAGGATCTTGGCAAGGCGGTGCCTTGCCACATACCTACTGTTCTCTTCATCATGAATAGCCTCGTTCCTGAACTCTTTGACATCTTAAGAGAGGTGAAGGCCCGTGAGCTGGAGAGGCTTGCAGCCGAGCCAATTCCTGTTTACTCTCCACCATGGATTGGAGCCCTTTCGGAATTCATCTCTCAACACCTTATTGATTAGTGGAGTGCCCTCCAAAACAAATGAATTCACCGTGTAGCAATTGCGGCGACCACCACTACACTGCCCTCTAAAATCATCCTCCTCTACCTCCTCCTTTTCTCCCTTTACCTTGGCCACAACTTTTCCGAACCAGAGTTAGGAGGGCGGGGGCCATGGTCATGGGCTAGGCAAGGGCAGCGGCAGCTCGGGCTCTGGAAGCCAAAGCGGCTGTGGCAAGGACAAGGGCACTAAGAACATAACCAGCTCTCTCACGTGCTCACACTACGGCTCCATCGGCCATTCGGCACCCAAATTCCCATCACCACCAGACAATAATTGCCTTTACTCTGCCATGCGTGCTCACTAGGCGCACTCCTCTAGTGGCTCAGATTCCACCTCTCACACGGCCTCATTCGCTCCTTCCTCTGCTTCCTCTAGCAGAGTGGCACCCGTCGCCACCGACGTTGATGTGTACAATACCGATTCTTCTCCACCTCTTCTCCCTTACCCCTGGGGTTGGCCCCCAAGGGTATGGTGGGCCCATCTTCTACGGCCTGCCATCTGGTGCCTACTCTTCACCCAGTTGGGCGTCTCCATCTTATCGCCCATCCCTTGGGGTGGTCATCACGCGGGACCCTCTTGATGACGAGTGCCAATTGGACGCAGCACTGTCTCAAGTTGTTCATCAGCACCACCTTAATGATCAGGGAGGTTAGAGTGAAGGCTCTAGGTCAGAGTCTCTTGCTTGTGTTGCTACTGAGGCATTACATGGTTGTTTTTCTGGTCATGTTCAAAGTTGCCCGCGCCCCAATGTCTTGTTGATTGAAGAGTGGCAGTCTGTCCGCTTGCCTCGTTGCTTTACAACCTGTGGTCAGCGCTTCTCTTGTCATGCAACCTTCAGCCTAGTAGGTCGTGACCCTTCCATTGTTCATGCGTCGGGTGGCTTCTGGATCCTTTATTCAGGTGCCACCCAGCACATGACCTCGTCGCGCATGTCCTTTGTCTCCATAAGTCCTGTTGGCTCCATCCGCTTGGTCCGCACTGGCTCTGGCCAATTGCTCCCAGTCCAAGGGCTCGGTGTTGTACGCTTCGTTGGCCCAGGGGGGGAACTATTCTTGTTAGATGTCTTGTATGTTCCATCGCTCGAGCTGAGTCTGCTCTCTGTCACAACACTCAACGATCTGGGCATGGACTTCTTGTCCTGTCGCGTTATTGCCTCTGTCTCTCACCAAACGTCTGGTCGCATTCTCTTACCAGGCACACGCTGTGATCGCCTGTCCTGCATCCCTAAACTTGCACCTTTGACTGCCACTACTGCCCATGTGCATGTCCCGCGCTCTCTCTCACACGCTCATGCGCAACTGTTGCACCACCGCCTATGCCACATCCATACTGCTGCCATTGATAGCCTGCTTTGTGTTCTCCCCGTCGATAGCCTTCATGGGGCCACGTTCCCGGATCCTTGTCCCCCTGACTATCTTGACTATGCTCAGGGCAAGATGCATCGGTCCCCATTGAACTCTTCAGAATCTTGCACTTCTCATCCTCTTGACTTATTACATGCTGATGTCATGGGTCCCATCTTTAAGACTCTCTTGGAGGTGTCGAGCGCGATGTACTTTGTCTCACAGATGACGTTTCTCGCATCAATTGGGTCTTTGCTCTCAATCAAAAGAGTGACGTTTGCTCCACTCTTGAATCCTGGCTCCCGCAGGCTGAAGTCGCTTGTGGTCGTCGTCTTTGTGTCTTTTGTTGTGATCATGGTGGTGAATTCATTGGTCCCACCTCTCGCTTGTTGTCCTCTTCTAGTGTGACTGTCAAGACCACTGCTCCCTACACACCCCAAAAAATGGTGTTTCTGAGCAATGGAACCAGACACTTGTTGATAGAGTCCGAACTCTCCTCACAACCTCAGACCTTCCACCCATGTTCTCTTTTGAACCCATGTCGTACATGACATGGGTCTGGAACCGTGTTTCGCACAGTCGCCTCTCATGCCATGTCACTCCATTCAAACGCTGGTTCAATCGGCCCTTAGAGAATATCATGAAAAATGACAAACATGCATGTTTCATAAACATATGAAAACATTGATTCAAATACAATGCAATCAATGCAACACAGTGTTAAAACTCTTTACTTCATATTAAAACACAAGGTTGTGAATTGCATTCTTCTTTCATGCTCTTCTCTATTAAAAAAGAAAAACATTAAAATAAAATATTTTAATGATTCAATCCCTCAACGCTTTATTTAAAGCTCTCCACAAAACTCCATCCACTTACAAAGCCTTGGATTTATGATAACCTTTTCATCTCTGGCCTTAAAATGTTGTACTAATGGTACTAAGAATGTGACATACATGACTTCATAAGGAAAATTCCTAATTGGTAAGAAAAAACCATGCCAATTTTAAAAAATAAACAACATTGTGATGAGTTACCCTATATAACCTACTCTACTTGAATTCCTTAAAGATTTGACAACTTCAAAGATTATAAAAGCAATTATACCAAGATGTAAGCCCGAACTACAACACTGAAATACACAATGTCCAAGTTAAGATGCGACATGAACCTCATTGAGAATCATGCTTAATTGGGACATGCGTTGTCAAATATGTGAAAAAGGGACATTGATTCATTAATCCCTACTAATATCGTGATCAAAACATTCCCCTTTCCTTTCCTTTTCAAATTTTACATCCTAATCTGGTATTGCCAGATTTGAAAAGCAACTACACTCAAACATTGAAAAGGACTACATTTTATGAAGGTTTTTTATCATGAAGACACGAAAGTATTACTCATTACTCATAGAAATAGAATACTTTGCGCAATTCATAACATAGTTTTACCACATGAAACACCCTTATTGCTATCTCTGCAAACCAGTTACAAGATTTACCAAACATTACATTGTTCATCAATGGCTGAACCTTTGGACGCATACCTAGAGAGACAAACAACAATCAAAAGAAGAGGCAAAGTTCAAAGAGAGAAGGGTCTTTGAAAACATAAATTATTTAAACTCCAATCATTGAAAAATGTTTAAATCTTACAAAATGTAAATGGTATCTATAACAATACTATCATCTTCGAAGGTGATATGTCAAAAAGCCACTTTGTATGTGCATGTCAAGTTATCAATCTCAATTTTCCGTCCTATCTTGTTAAAAATGTTGTATACATACTTCCAGATAAGAAAACAATAGCTTGGTCAGGTGATGGAGCCAATACATCTTACCTAAGGAAGCAATTAATATGGTTGTGTTTCATATCACGGAAGACAAAATGAAGCATTTTGAATACATCGATGAAAGTGTTTTTTAAGTCAAGATTTGATTGGAAAGCAAAGGAAGTTTTTTTCTATAAAGAAAAACTAAAAATTGCTTCACTTGCAAATGGTAAATATTGAGTAAACTTGGATTCAAGCCATTGATAACTTATAACTTATGAATAATGTACAACATATTGATTCATCCTTATGAATTTGACCAACTAATGCATGGGTATTAAACAATAGAAATCACACACCTTAAAACGTTTCAGTAAATTTGTAAGCACGTGCCAACTAACTAGAGTTGATTAGAGGCAACTAACTCTTTGTACACATTGTTCATTTATTGACCTTCGAAACACCAAAACAAGTGTCCATTTGCATGTGTAGCCCTCACACACATGCCATGGGAGATACTTTATACTTCATGAACAAGTCATAAGGAATCACACGTAAGCATGCCCAAAACATCCATTCCTTCTCTCGTCATTCACGTTGTTTTCTACGTGAAGTTCAAAAATCGATTTTATGTTTAGACCAATTGACAACCGTTTGACTTTTGTACCGTGAAATGCAATGTAGAGTACACAAAGAAAGCATTTAATCCACACATTCTTTGTTTTTTTAAAGGGTAGCAAATTGAAACATCAATAAATGAACAATCATGAATTTGGTGTTGCATAGGATGAAATAGTCCTCCTAAAATGATGTTATCCAATGCCTACCATGTTTTCAAGGTCAAAAGTATCAAATTTATGCATGCATGGCTAAATAGAATATTAGAATGTCCAATGTGTTCAGAAACATTGTCAAAGAGATTTAGCCTTTATTTTGACATTGTGGAAAAAGATTACAACACATGTTGAAAAAATTACTCACACATTGGAGATATCCACAAAGTATCTTTCAATAGCCACTCTTCTTTCTGCAAACAACAATAGCTCACATAATGAAAGAAAAACATTTACAAGAGATTTTTACTTGAATTCAGTTATTTTAACATTTGTCACGCCATATTATGCTAGGCTACATAACAAATCACGTGAAAACGCTCAAGAAACATTGTAAACTAGAAGAAAAAAATGAGCTTGATGAGGTAGTATTCGTTTCTTTTCTATTCTACCTTGAAGTCGATCAAGAGGAGTGAATTTTTCTCCATCCTTCTAATGAAAAACATACATAAAACATAGGGCCATTCAACTGAGGAATCGTTTGATGTAAGAATTTGTATCAATGTTATCTCTCACGTGTGACATTGATCAAATAATGCGTTCACAAAGATACGTTTCTACCATATCAACTTCTCATCACCAAATGTAATCAAGGGAGAATTCATACAACCACGAAGATAATGAGACGATGAAATAGGCATGGGGGAGATAGGATCATTAGAGAGGGATGGAGAGAGAGAAGGGGGAGAGAGAGAGAGAGAGAGAGAGACAAAGAGACAGAGAGAGAGAGAGAGAGAGAGAGAGAGAGAGAGAGAGAGAGAGAGAGAGAGAGAGAGAGAGAGAGAGAGAGAGAGAGAGAGAGAGAGAGAGAGAGAGAGAGAGAGAGAGAGAGAGAGAGAGAGAGAGAGAGGTGCATGTTGAAAGATAGGCACATGAATGATGAGCAAGGAAAAACAAATAGATGTACATTTTTACATTAAGTGTATTGTTTTCAATTTGAAGAAATAAATATCAAGTTTTGTTATCTCATACACTTCGGTTTCCTTTTGATCTCATCTTCCTCCTTCAAAAGAGTCTCATAATTGGAGTTCAAATTATAGAAATTTTCTTTTCACTGACTATTTCTTTATAACAAGTCAAGAGTTTTTCCTTTTCAATAATAGCCAGCCAAGTTTTTGTATGAATTTCTCCTTGTTCATAATAAAGTTTCTGAAGATGTAGCTCTAATGCACTTTTCTACCTGAAAATGGTTTTCTTGTACCAATTGCATAAAAATGGGTATAAGGATGGATCCCATCCAAATGTTCTACCTCCCTAAAACCCACGATGGTGGTGCTTGGAAGCTGACATTACAAAGCACAAGTTATCTTTAGGCTTGTGCGAGATCAAGCGTTAGTGCTTTAATTTGCCAAATAACAAGTTTGCCTTCGATCCCTCTTGGAGATTATTCCATGTGATATTGTTTTTCTTCCCATTCTTTCATATTGTTTTATAATTATTCCCATATTGTAGTGTTATTTGAATTTATTCAAAATAATCATTTTTTTGCCTATGATGAGCACCACAATAATCCAATGTTTAGGAGAATCACTTTCATGAATATGAAATCTTAGTTTAGGTACACATGAAAATCTGGTTAAGTGCTCATGGGAGAATCACCGACAAAATTTGCTAATAGCATGTATAGTACATAAAATTCATGCACACCATTTTTTTGGGAGCCAAAAAGTGAACCAAGGATGCATAATGGATAACATAAACTCTTCAAAATATGACATCAACACCATCTACGAGCTATACAACCTCATTCCAGAGGTTCATGGAAGGGTCCAAAGCAAACTAAGATGCTTTCCCATACAGATACACATCAAGCACACATGAAAACCCACATCTAGTCCAAGCCTTTTCAATGGTGTCATGCATGTCTTTAACATGCAACCATTGCTTTAGAGCCCAAGTCAAGCTAACACTCCACATTCTTCCCATGTTGAGCTCTATCTGTACTCCCACCATTGCACATGCTTTCAATGACCTGCTTCGATTACTCCACGCCAAACTAATCTCGAATTTTTGCCTAAGGTGGCATTTGCAGAACCACATCAACTGGTTGTGCCACTAATTTGAAGCTTGCTTGCATAAACAACAACTTGATGTAGGGAAAGTTGTGTTTCAGAATTGCATGAAACTCTCTACATGTGTGTTCCCGCCACGCATCAACCAAAAGAATGAGCTTCCATGTTCTAACATCCATATTTTATAGTGCTCACCAGCATTTGCACCAAGGGTATAACAATGATGTGACCAAACTCTAAGTGGTTATGGCCTAGTGGCTTCCGGGTTCTGTAAGATGGCACTGATGAGCAGCTTTGCAAATGCATGTGTCTACATAACTTGGTTGGCTTCTTCTCTTAGTGCCTCAAAAAATGAGTTGTACCGGTAAGAGATAACCTCCCATGGTGGATGAAGCCACGACTATGAACTACCTCTTGTCATCTAAGCCACGGATGGCCACTATCTTCACTCTCAAAAGTGCATAAGTTCTGTCCCTTGTTCAAATAAAAGGAAACCTTCATCAACCAATGTGCAAATTCACAAATGCATAGTGTACAATGTAGCAAGAATTATGCTAGACATTCACCTGTCGGAAGCATGTTTATTCTTGTGTGATCTGCATTTACAAGGAAGTGTGAGCTCACTTTGTGAAGGCGCATGAGTGAAGCCACCCCCTTCATCGTTCACTCTTGGAGCTCCTCTTAATTCTATGAGAGTTTTGGGCAACTATCGTCCCACAATAGGAGCGCCACTTGAGCCTTTGGAAGAAAAAACGCGTGAAATAAAAGGTTGTGACAAGGTCATTCTCCCTCTATGTTGGGACAGCTCTTAAGGGTGGTTCTCCTCTTTCAATCAATAGAACATACCTTGAATGGACGTGGTTTCTAGAGGCATGCCTTCCTCTTGAAGTTCCTCTTACTGCTTGTTAAAAAATGCAACCATTTCTGGATGGCAATGGAGAAAACCTTCCCTCCCTTAGCTACCATGCCTTTGTTTAGAACTTGACCCTTCTAACTTGAGGGGAATGATCTCTCTCACAAATGTTTTATACTTAGGGGGAAGTTTATTGCTCTAGCAATTGCACCAGCCATGCACTATAAATGGTGCCAGTTGCTCATAGATGAAGCCCCCTCCCAGTAATACAAACGTTGTCTCGAGGATTTTCACATCTTGATACACATTCTCCCTAGCCAGCATTGCGCTATGTATACGGGTGAGATGTCGATTGCCAATCCAATTGTCATAGGGACGTTGTCTACGCTTCTTTGCTATGGAGTTGCTTTTTACGACAGGTGTCCATGAAGATGTTGCGATTGATGAAGGTTTTTAAGGGTTTTGGAGCCAATGGAAGCCGAGATAACACCACAGTGTTCACGTTGGATGGCCGTTTAGCTTCTTCTGAAATGTGCAATAATGATGGGGGTGGTGTTTTATGTGGTCGTCTAGGCTTACAACGTGGAGGGAGTTTGGCTTGGTTGGGGAGATATGCGATGTGTTGAGCACCTCTTCAATAGGGAGGTGCATCGGCATCCACCTTGCCAATGCGCTCGGTGCTGAAATTGAACAAGGTTTGCATGTTGGCACATTTTTCCTCCATGTCTCTTACACTGACAAGTGGGAACTACTGTCACTTAGTCTTGATGAACAGAACAGGATAAAGCAACAAAGGAGTGACGGAGAAATGGAGCGACAAAGCGATGGAGTGATAAAGAAATAGAGCAACGGAGTGATGGAGGATCATTTTTTCTCTTTTCTATCACCGTAGACTTCACGGCAAGGAGTTTGCGTCCTAGTTTATTCTTTGCTTCTGATTGGCTGATGTCTAATTCGTCACCTTAGGGTTGATGCGTGCATGCACGCACGCTACTTTGTGCATTGACCAATTGTCACTCAGCGCGCGCTTCACATCGAACCTTGAACTTCGGATTTCAAAGTTGCGAACTTAGACCTCGACATTGCCAGAGGACCTGCACTCAACCACTACGGGGTGTACATTGTTTGAGCTATTGGAGAATCAATTCAAATATGGTATGGGCTTGAATCAAGGGCAAAATCAATTATCACTTTATAGGGGAAAATGAACGAATTCAAATAACAGTACGGTAATATGAAGCTTGGGCTTTATGCAATCTTTCTGACTCCAATCCAAAGGTGTGATGTATTATATTCAATTTGGATGGATTAATGTTTTTTTGGTATGGTTTGAAACTACTCAAATGGGGAATATAATGAGAATGAACGCTTTCAGTCGCTATTCCATGGAGCCTGTAGTATTCTGAAAGTTCAGCTTTGGGAACAGAATGACTGTTTTAGAGCACAGGGCTCGCTGGAATCCAAATTAAGATCGATGGACTTCGAAGTTATATGATTCCTTGCTAGTGCTTATGGGTACAAGGAGAAAGCGGGGTACCTGGCAAAGTCGCCAGCGGATGACTGGATTGCCATCGGTTGCACTCACATGTTCGGGAAATGACTTCTGTGGACCATGCACTCGCCCTGCAGATTCGTCCTCGTTTTTAACGAAAGTGTTGTCAACTGATCAGGTCATCGCCTCGGATGAGGTTTGCCTCGGATGAGGTTTACCTCGAATTAGGTTTGCTTTGAATGACCGCCGTTGACATGGCGGTTTGCCTAGGAGATGCTGGATCGATCAGGATCTGTGGCCAGCATCTGCACCGTCAAGGTTTGAAGGGAGCGGCTGGAAAGCCGTTGGAGACCATGTCAATGCATCCAGGGGCCAAGATCTCCGTGGAAAATGTCGGACCTTTAATGGTAACCATGAATACCCGACATGCAAGTGTCCCAGGTTACGCCTGACATCCAAGCCCCGCCTGGCCCCAGGTGGACTTTACGGCCAGCAAAGATTTGCCCCCTTACATGGACATCCACTTGTGGCCGCGATATTGGTGAGGGAAAACTCGTCCGAGGCCTCACCTGCGGCTAATTCCCGAGTCGCCCCCATTTTCTCCCGACCATGTCTGAAGCGCCCCCATTCTGGGAATTATAGCTAGGTCACCCCCATTCGAAAAACTTCTCTCTATATCGCCCCCATTTTTTTAATAGTTTCCTAACTCGCCCCCATTCTGAGAATTATGGATACGTCGCCCCTATTATTTTAACGAAGTCTAGAGGCTTTGGGTTTATGTATGACGACGTCGGCGGAAGCCTAAGAGGACGTTATCGTTCTTACGTGCGGCATCACCGAACGAACGAGACGTGCCCCCCCCCCCCTCGCCGACCGAACGAACGAGGCGTCATCGTTCGTACGTGAGTCCCGCCCCCCAGATCGCACGAGCGAGGCGTCATCGTTCATACATGCGTCCCCCCCCCCTCCCCCCCCCCACCCAGCACGACCCGTCGCCCCGACAAAACCAGACCCCGCGAAGACGTGCAGGACGCGAGACCGCTACGAGAAGAAACTCGAACTCGTCCCTTTCTCGCGACGTATGACTAGTATAGCACTGACAGAAACATATCATTCAACATATACATGCACATCTATATAGACATACACATACGCATATAC
>SZWC01001677.1:28521-57415 GCA_023375785.1 Penium margaritaceum
GAAGAAGAAGAAGAAGAAGAAGAAGAAGAAGAATCAGACGAAGAAGAAGGAGAAAACGAAGACGACGATAAAGAAGAAGACGAAGAAGACGAAGAAGAAAAAGGAGGAGGAGGACGACGACGACGACGACGAGGAGGAGGAGGAGGAGGAGGAGGAGGAGGAGAAGCAGAAGAAGAAAGAAGAAGCAGCAGAAGCAGCAGCAGCTACTGCTGTTGCTGTTGCCGCAGCGGCGGCGGTAGACCTCGCACAAATAGCGGCTCGAGCAGCCAAACCTTGCATTGGCACAAACAGCCAGGCAAAGCGCCAGGCACAGGCACGAGCAGGAAGAGCGGCAGCAGGGGTGCGCCGGGAGCAGCAGCGCGAGCAGGGGGCAGTGCGCGCGTGACCTGAAAAGGAGAGAGATGGCCGCGCGGTGGCCAGCGACCGCCAAAAGGGAGCAGATTAGGACGACGCTGGCAACGATGGTCAGCGGAAACGCCGGCGGCGGCGGTCGGCGTAGGCACGAGCGGTGGCTACGGAGATCGCCGGAGACGCGGCGGCGTCGGCGGCTGCCGGGTCGGGCGGCCAGCCGCTACGCGTAGGTCGGGGAGACAACAATGGCTGGTCGGGGAAGGGTCCAAGCGCCTAGTGGTGGAGTGGGATGCGCTTGGATGCGATGGACTGGAAAAGAATATTCTCCTGAGCTTCCGTCCTCTGTGATTGGTCTAGATAACGCAATCCAGGCACGCAGCCATTGGCTGCGTTTTTTGGGTTACATAGGAACCCTCTACAGTAGTTTCGTTGTCAAGCGAGGTTGCAAGAAAATGGTGATTAGTGGCGACTAATTCCCCGATCGCCCCCATTTTCGGCCGACCATGTCTGAGACGCCCCTATTCTGTGGGAAATACCGACGTCGCCCCCATTCGAAAAACTATTCGCTAGATCGCCCCCCTTTTTTATTCGTCTTCCAACTTGCCCCCGTTTTGAGAATTATGGCTACGTCGCCTCAATTTTTGGGGGTGACGTAGCCAGAAGTGGGGGCAAGACGTCGATAATATTTCATCTGTACTGGGCATGCTAGCCATGATTCCCCGGAGCACCACAAGTGGGGGCGACCTGGTCATAAGTTTCCAGAATGGGGGCAACCTAGCCATTTTTCTCAGAATGGGGGCATCTTAGACATGGTCCAATGAGAATGGGGCCGACTTAAAAAGTCGCCCGATTAGTGGATCGGTCATTTTTTTTACGGGTCCACCAATGACGAAATGAAGATTCTGGCGAATGAAAGCATCGGACAGCCGGACTGCAAATCCATCAGATTTCAGATAGATCAGGATCCAGACATCACGAAATCCACCATGCAACGCCAACCAGGAAAAAACGATGGGGGAGTGACCATATAACTACATAATTCTCGATATCTATCGCCATATCCACGTTTCGCAAAGTAACCACGCCGTGTTCAATTCTGGGGTTTTTTTCGCTTCTTTATTAACGCCATACCCAGCGAGCATGCAAAAAAATCACAATATCCAACTGTATACACTATGTCGACGCCGCATACCTCGAGCGACATGTTGGCGTCGTCAAGCATGAAAGAAAAATCACAAACCCCTCAATAGAGGGGTTTGTGGCTTTTTTCACAAAGGTTTGCGAGGTTTTGAGTGGGGGGTCCGAAAGACCCCATGCATTGAAAGGGAACCTGCTGGGCCCCGCAGGAGCCCGCGCAAAAATAAAACCCTAAAACCCCCAGTGTAAATTGGGGTAGGGTTTCAAAGCAGTTTGCATGTAGTAAAGTGGGTTTTGTTTCCGAAAAAAAATCGAAAAAGGCTCATCGCTCGATCGCGATTCTCGCGACGAGGTAATGCCCTACCCCTCTTCCCTCACATGGCCATGTGAAGCTCGACACTGTGGTTTGAATGGGACTGACGGCAGTCAAAACGGACGAGCGTGGCGAATGTGAGAGTCAAAAGAGTGAGAGTGAGTGGTGGCGGGTGGAGCTCGCTATCCAAGCCCACCCGTCGGCCGGCGAGATGGGGCTCGCCGGCGCCCACTCGAAATGCGAGGGGGATAACAACACTCGAGTCTCACAAGTCCAAACTGACATTTAGACCTAAACTATGTCAGCCAAAACTACCACCGGTTCACAGGGAAGACAAAACTAGGTCACCAAGCCATCAGAGCTCAACCATGCAAAAGTATCGAAGTCGATTGATTTGAGACAAGGTATGAGCACTCCGAAAGGGAAGCCAGGACACATGAAGATGGCTAGAGTGTACCCGGTAGCTGCCCGGCGGACTCGCGTCTGCTCCCCCAGTCTTCCGTAGCCTCCACCTCATCAGGAGTCTGCACGGCAAAGAACGTGAGCCGAGAGGTCACACTAAGTACACAACATCACTCCCCCATGACCACACGGCGAACAGGTCCACACACATAGCAGCACTGACGCGAACTGCAGCACAAGAGCAGCGATGAGAACTGACACTGAATGCAACTCAAGGGCAGAGTTCAGTCCACAGTACAGGCAGGGTGCAATCCCACAGAACGAGCAGCCGCTAGAAACTTCGTACGGCTAATGGCCTTTGTTAGAAAGTCAGCACGTTGCGAGTCAGTGCCGACCCACATGTCGTGAATCTCAACTCGATCCACCAGGCTTCGGATGTAGTGGTGCTCGACGTTAATGTGCTTCGTGCGTGCATGGAACACGCCGGAGTTTTTTGTGATGGCCTTTGCGCTCTGATTGTCACACCGAAGCACAACGGGGGGCATGGACTAACCTAGCTCACGCAACAGATGCACCAACCACACACTCTCGGTCGCACCCGCGCCTAGAGCCACATACTCTGCTTCTGCAGTGCTACGAGCGATGCAACCTTGTTTACCACTGCGCCATGAGACAGCTGTACCCCCAATGAGGAAGATGTATCCGGTGCGACTCTTGCTGTCCAGACTCCACGCCCAGTCACTGTCTGTGTATCCTTCTAGAACCACCAAGGCCTGCCCTTGGTAGTGAAGTCCCATGCGAGCGGTGGAAACAATGTACCGCACGCACCAGATTGCGGCCTCAAGGACACGTCTACGCGGCGCCTGTGAGAACTGTGCGAGCAATTTGATCGTGAAGGTGATGTCTGGCTGTGTCGTCGTGGCCAGGTACATGAGCGAGCCAATAACCCGCAAGTACAGGGTCACGTCGACCAGTTCTCCCGGCTTTGCTGGATCATCGACCTTCAGACGTCCTGCCCGTCTGGGGTGATAGGGGTGGACGCCGTGCGCACACCGCTGAGTAGCTCGGCAAAACGCTCCCCCAGAGTGAGGGCGTATCGAACCTGATGGATCAGGAGCATCCGACGAGCGCGATCACGGACAATCTGCATGCCCAGAAACACTGTGGCCTCTCCCAGGTCTTACATTTTGTATGTCAATTGCAGCACGCCCTTGGCTGTGTTGATAGCCTTCAGGTCAGGCGAGGCGATCAGGAGGTCATCGACGTAGACCAGGATGGCCGAAAAGGGCGTAGTGGCCTGGGACAAGAACAGCAATGGGTCCGCCGCGCTCTGGACATAACCCGCTCGTAGGAGCGTGCTGGTAATATCCTTGTTCCAGCATCAAGGCGACTGCTTCAGGCCGTACAGAGCTTTCCGCAGCCGGTACACACGACCGCTGCCGTCCTCGAACCCTGGGGGCTGGACCATGTAGATCTCTTCCTCAAGTTTTCCATGTAGGAACACGTTGTTGACGTCCATTTGGTGGAGTTCCCAGTCATGCTGGGCCACCTGGGACAGTAGACCCAAGGCCGTGGTCGTGCGTCCAACTGGTGCAAAAGTCTCGGTGAAGTCGATCCCTTCGACCTGTGAGAATCCCTTCGTAGTCAACCGTGCTTTGTAGCAATCAACTGTGTTGTCCGGTTTCAGCTTTTTCCGCAAAACCCACTTGGCCTGAACGGCCTTTCGTCCTGGTGGCAGGTCTACAAGGTCGTAAATCCCATGTTCCTTGATAGCCACCAGCTCAGCCTCGCATGCTGCACGCCAGAGTGCTGCATCAGGTCCAGCCAGAGCCTGACGCAGTGTGCAGGGGTCTGGGACCGTGGCATCTCCACCGCACGTGGCCAAGGCATAGGCCAAAGATGGAGGGCCAACGGTGATGGTGGAATCTGCGGAGTCCACCGTAAGTTGACGCTCGTGAGCAAGGAGAGCAAGGCCTGTATCGCAGCCGGGGTGGAATTCAGTGAGCCCTTGCGCACTAAGGCCCAAGGTCCTCATGCCAGGGTCCCCACTGCGCACGCTACGAGCACGACGCGGTTGGAGGCGTCCACCCTCACCTCGCCGGCATGGCTCTGGTGATGGTACAGCTAGGGCAGGTGGTGGACACTCGTCAGACACGGACATGACTGGCGATGTGCCAAGTGATGCCGGTGTGTCGCCTGGGCAGACGGAGGGTGAGGACAATGCAGGCGACGCAACTGGTGACGTAGATTGCACAGGTGGTGCAAGCGACGCGATTGGTGACGTAGACTACACAGGTGGTGCAGGCGACGCAAGTGACATCGGTGAATTTGCTGGTGACACAGGTGTAGGGGACAGGGGAAGCACCGGGGACGCGACAGGTGACACAGACTCCTGTACTGCAGGGGATGATGGCGGGACGGTGGGTGCAGGTAGGACAGGCCACGCGGTCAACGTGGGTGGCGTGGACGACGCTAGCGAGCCACCCTGGGGGTGGGACGGACCAGTAGCACCCAGGCTGACCAGGACAGCGTCATTAGGCAGCCCACCCTCCCATGTGTGTGGAAACGTACCACACCCAGGGGAATGCGAGTCCGGGGTGTCCTCGGAGGGCAGATCTCTGAAGGAGAGACACTCGAATAATAGAGCTTCTCGAGACTCGACAATGCGACGCCGACTGGGGTCCCAAAACCGCCAGGCCTTGGAGCGTGAAGCCACACCGACAAACACGCAGACACGACCTCTAGGGGAGAATTTGGACCCTTGTTGTTCTGGTGTGAACCAGACGTAGGCAAGGGACCCCCACACGTGCACGAGCCGGAGGTCGGCACGACAACCGTACCACAGTTGGTACGGGGTGTGCGTGTTCGGGAGGGGGCCGTGAGGGATCCTGTTCCAGACCCATGTGATGTATGCCATGCCCTCGTAGGCGAACACCTCAGTCATGCCGCTATCTACCAGCATGGAGCGAACTGCATCCTCCATGGTCCGGTTCCGCCGCTCAGACATACCATTTCGCTGTGGCGTGGCTGGGGCAGAGAGGTTGTGAAACACTCCCACTTTGGAAAAGTATCGGTCAAGATCCCCCATGTATTCACCGCCCCGATCAGAGCGGAAGTTCTGGAGGGTATGGCCGGGCTGACGTTCGGCCATGATAAGCCACGTGCGCACAGCAAGCGCAGCATCGCTTATCAGGTGCAATCTGAAGACCCACCGCATGCGGGTGAAGTCATCCGTGATTGTCAGAACGTAACGCCCTCTATCATCCTGGATCTCCACGGGGAGGGGTCCCAGGAGATGAGAGTGAACCAGCTCAAGGGGCTTGAGAGCCCGTGAGTCGGACATAGGGTATGTCACACGGTGCATTTTGCCTTGCGCGCATTGCAGGCAATCGGTCTTGGGCGGTGCCTCGAAGGACGCTGCGTCAAGACCGAGCGCAGGTTGGGTGCGAATCAGACGGTCTACGGCATCCAAGTGGGCATGACACAAGCGTCTGTGTAGTAGACGCTGATGCTCAGGCGACAGTGTGCCTGTCACAAACACTTGTGCAGTGGGAGATGCAGTGATGGTGGTCGACGTGGGACAGCTGGAGATGTGGTACAAGTCCCATACTGCCTTACCACGGAGCACCACTTCAGCAGTGGCACAAACGGAGATAGTGGCATCCTCACCTGTGAATGCCACACTGAGACCCATCTGTGTGCACGTCCAGACAGCAAGATGAGTTTTAGGCCAGGCACATACAGCACGTTTGAAATGTAAAACGGCCCAGACGGTCCATGGAATTGCACGACACCTTCACCTTGAACAGAAACCTCATGCCCAGCAGCCGTACGCACAGACTTCACAAAGCCAACAGGACCAAGGACCACGAAATCACTGCGACGACATGTCATGTGATGGGTGGCACCCAAATCTAGGATCTAGGTGGCATCCGTCACACGCTCGGGCGATGTGACTGAATAGCTGCCAACTGTGCAGAAGGTGGACAGAGGTGACTCAGCAGACGACTGCTGAGTCACACGGGCGGCACGTGCTTGCGACTCATCAAGACACGACAGGTCGTCGTGACCTGTGCATACTGCGACGAAGAGAGCGGACAGAACAGCATCATCACTTACGAAGAACGACTCCACAAACTCAATAGCGCACTGTGCCCCACCACCACCATCACGACTGCACATCACGGACTCAACAGACCCAACAGTGGAATCCCTCGGCTCAGTCAATGCACTCGTACCTCCCTGAGTGGTGAGTCGGAGAAGCTGGCAGAGCTCGGCGATGTCACGGGCCTGGGTCGCAAGCTACTACTCCAGGGGTGTCAGGTCGTTGGCACTGTCTTCAGCTACATCAGCTCCTGGTGGAGACTGCGCGTCAGTCGCTACTGTGGCGTGGGCGGAGGCGCGCTCACGTAGCTCAAGCGCAACCACTTACGGCCCGACCTCGCACGTGTCACTAGGCTCAAGCGCCGAGGACCCAACATGCTGCATTCTCATTCTCGACATTGTATAGATGTGCTTGATTGACTCGACACGTCCATCAAAGTACACTTTTTGCTTCATACAAATTAACCATTTGTTCCGGATCTTTGAATCGTCTCTTGTTCCGCACCTCACCCTCGTGAACCGCCTACGTTCCGTTGGGCGTAACATTGTGAACCATCCATGTATGCACTCAGTGTAACATTAGACACTTTGGGATGGGGTTATTGTTGATTTTGATAAAGGTGGAGTGGAAATCATTTAGAATGAGGGCGTTGAGATGATAGGGGCACCAGAAAATGGGGTGAGCTGGGCTTGAGCCACCCATTGCGACACTTGAGCAGTGTCTTTTTGTAGCCAATGACTGCACCATCCAAGACAAACTCTCAATGCTCTGAACTCTCTATCTCCCATCAGGAAGACGTAAAAAAAAACAAATCCAACCTTCTCATTCTGTAATTGCCAACACCCCTTTTGTTGTGCAGTGCAGGGAGAGAGAGGGCTGGCCAACCCATCCATCTCACAGCAAAATTCCACTGCTGGTGGAAGAACCCCATAGAATACCGCCTATGAAAACTTTCGGGGGGAGGGGCGAGTTGAGTGCCCGGGCTTGTTTTGGTATCTAGGTGACCAGACCCTCCCGTTCCCCACCGATTACGACCATGGGAAAAAAAACAAGAGACGGGTGTTGCACGCAAAGTGTGCATAGGGTTAGAAAGTTACTGAGCAGAAGAATCCACATTTATATCTCTTGGGGTTGCCGGGTCAACTGTTCCCATTATGGACTACATAACGAAGAATTGTACGAATTTGGCCAATCATAGAGATTTAGAGTGGCGTTCCCTAACAATGCTTGCCAATCATAGAGGTTTTCTATGAAACAAGTGTGAGATTTACATTCCAATTTTTACAGATTGCAACAGAAATATATGTATATATATATATATATATTTCCCATTTTTAAGATTATAGAGAATTCATTTAGCCTGGACTGACTGAAAAGACATATGAATTTCCTCATTATATGTAGCCGGGATCAGTTCTTCAGCTAGTCTACCAACGATAATGATCGGAGGGACTGGACCAAAACCGTAGTGTCCGTTTTTTCAGCGATATGGTTGATATATCTGTGCAAGCGTCAACATAAGCCTGAGATATCCATGAGTTGATTATTAATCACGCCATATTCAAAAAGTAGAAAAAAACTATGCCATGCCCATTGCATGGCCATGCCAGATCAGCAATGCAAGTCGCTAATCGAGCAAAGCGAGGGGGGTGGTGTGTCACCCCTGATGTTGTGTACTTAGTGTGACCTCTCGGCTCACGTTCTTTGCCGTGCATACTCCTGCTGAGGTGGAGGCTACGGAAGACTGGGGGAGCAGACGCGAGTCCGCTGGGCAGCTACCGGGTACACTCCAACCATCTTCATGCGTCCTGGCTTCCCTTCTGGAGTGCTCATACCTTGTCTCAAACCAATCGACTTCGATAGTTTTGCATGGTTGAACAATGATGGCTTGGTGACCTAGTTTTGTCTTCCCTGTGAACCGGTGGTAGTTTTGGCTGACATAGTTTAGGTCTAAACGTCAGTTTGGACTTGTGAGACTCGAGTGGGGTTATCCCCCTCGCATTTCGAGTGGGCACCGGCGAGCCCCATCTCGCCGGCCGACGGGTGGGCTTGGATAGCGAGCTCCATCCGCCACCACTTACTCTCACTCTTTTGACTCTCACACTCGCCACGCTCATCTGTTTTGACTGCCGTCAGTCCCATTCAAACCACAATGTCGAGCTTCACATGGCCACATGAGGGAAGAGGGGTAGGGCATTACCTTTTTGGTATCAGAGCGAGACGAGCCAGCACTTGTCATGTCGCACATGAGAAGCGCAAGGTCCTCGGAGGGCTCGCCGAGCAGCAGCCCCGGCGATCTGCCGTTGCGCAGACCAGCAACGGTAGTAGCAGCCGCGCGAACCTGCACCCGCAGCGGCGGCAGTGGCAGCGTCGACGGCAGCGGCAGTGGTGCTTAGGCTCAGCCGCACTGGCCAAGCCGCAGCACCACTGCGCGGAATAGCAGCAGCAGTGGCAGCTACGCGGAGCAGCGGAAGCAGAGGCAGCAGCAGTGGCGTGCAGTAACGCTTAGTTGCAGCTGCAACAGTTGGCGGCAGTCGCACTAGCTCAGCCACAACGACGGTTGAGCAACACCGCCAACAGCTGCACAGAGCAACAGCTGCAGTAGCGGCGGCGTGCAGCAGCAGCAGTCAGCAACCGTAGCAGATTACAGCGGCAGGCAGCAGCAGCACTCACGGCTGTCCAACTGCCGTTGTGACAGCAGTGGCGGCAGTGTTGCGGTAGTGGGTGCAGTAGCAGCAAGCCACAACTACAGAAGGCACCTCATCCAGTGACAGTGACGACGACAGGAGCAACAGCAGTAGCAGCCGTCATTTCATCTTTGGTACACCCTTCCCCCTTCTGGCTGGGCTCCCCTCTCTTCCTGGGTTGGGTGGGGGTGGTTCAGGTACCCACAGGCTACCTCACAGCCTGTCCCAGATTTCCCACGCCCACTGGGGTGGGGGAAACGCTGCCGAATTTTTTCGGCAGCATGGGGGGGGTCCACCGGCGGCTTTTTAGGCTGAAAAAGGCCTCGTCACATTTCCCACGCCCAATAGGGCGGGGGAAACACTGTCGAAATTTCTCGGCAGCATGGGCGGGTCCATCGGCATTGGCCTTCAGGCTGAAAAAGGCCTCGACACACTTCTCACGCCCACAGGGGCAGGGTGAACGCTGCCGAAATTGTCCGGCAGCGTTCAACACTTAACGTCAGTGTCAGCAACTGTGGTGCACACTTTGCGGCACCCCACGCAGCTCCATGCCGAAGGACACACCTGTCGAAGTCGGCAGTGCAGGCTCCACTATGGACGCTGGTGTTGCCGCCTCCGGTGTGATTGGCGGCACACCGGGTACGACGCGGGATGAATCCCCGTGTAGCCCCAGCTCGTTGGCTCGCGGTCTACGCGAGATGCGCGAGCAGCAGGCCCAGCAGGCTGAACAGACAGCCAAGCAGATAGCTGACTTGTTCAAACTGGTTCGTGACGCAGTCCAGCCACACAGCAACAGTCACAGCAACAGCAACAACAGCGGCAACAACAGGTTCAGCAGCAGGAACAACAACAGAAGCTGCTCCGTGATGCATTGTGGAAGGGAAAATGACAGTCGAGAGTGCAGTTGCAGCCGATGTCGATGCAGCGTTAGGAGCGTTTGACGCAGATCCGTACGACAACCTTCCGGAGTCGGGCTTTGACGCCAGTGACGAGGAAGGCATGTTGTGCCTACGCCTCGCACAGCTGGAAAAACGGCGTCGAACCCGCTCAGGGTGCAAAGACGCACCATTCGGCGAAGCAGGCCCTAGCAACATGCCCAAGACAACCGCAGACCCGGCTTCCCTAGAGGACCAACTGCTCCGCATGAGTCTAGGGTTGGAAGAAGGTCCACCGTCTCCGCCGCCGGCACATGCTATCCCGGAAGCGTTGCCAACGACAAAGCCACCCAAGTGGTTTGAGACCGAACCCCCCGCCGAACGGCAAGAGGACAGATACACCACGTGGGAACCACAGTTCCGTATGTGGGCAGTCAGTGAGGGGGTGTACCCGTACTACACCCTCCAGTACCAGACTACGGACCCCCAGCAGGCGATAACCACCGCACGTGCGGCCTATGGTCTCCTCAAGGTCGTCCCGGAGGAGTAAACCCTCGACTTCGAACCCTTCCTTGGTGATCCTGGCACTGGAATTGGAGCTGACCCGCTCGAGGCATGGAAGCTGGCAACTACTCTTTTTGAAGGCACTACCATGGCAACAACATCACAGCGGCTGTCTGACTTCAACTCTCTTCGCCAGGGTGGACACGAGGTGCCAGCTGACTACTGGCGGCGAGCGATGCGGCTGTATAGGGCCCTGGGGAAGAATGGGCCAGGCCAACTCATGGCATTCAACACCATCAGAATCGGTGTTGGACGCGAGTATGCCAAGACCTTCGACAAATTCAGCCTGAGCAGCCTCCAGGAGATGGCTGAGAGAGGCATCCTCTTGTCATGGGCCACAAAGCATTTCTTACACGTGGCAGGAGTTGGAGCAGCAAACGACGCCCGTCATGGCGCGTCAACCGCATCCGTCGCATCAATACAGACACCACGCATGACGACAACCACAACAGCAGCTGGCTCAGCTGCGGCAGTCCAAGGTAAGAAAGCTAGGAACAACAGGAGGGGTGGAAAGGGTGGCAAGGACCAGGCAGCTTCAAAGCCGACTTGGGAACGACAGTGGGACCTCGGCTGATCGGCATACAAATTCTGAAGTCATCGTGCAGTGGGCTACAAAAGTAATGACAAATTTGACCATTAGCAGAGTTGATGGACGTGTGTACATCGGGGACGTAATACTTCCACGCCTTTTAGTCGCAATGTCCGGGCACGTTAGCAGACTTAGGCAAGTAACGACGATAGTAGCCATTGATGAAATTATCGACGTCTTGGAGATTGTCGTAGGGTTCCTGGCTGTTGTGCGTGATGTCTTAGCTGTGCCACTTCACCAGATATCCGGTCATTTTTCCACGGCATCGATGTCGGAGGATGCCTTCGATCACGTAATCCGTATCCCCCTCCACTTGTATAAGAGGTGGAGGTGTGATGTCTATAACGAGGAAGTTCATGCTGGGTTTTTAATGTGGAGATCAGGATGAATTGTCATGTTGTCAGGAATGCAAAGTTGAGCAACAATAGGGGTTTGCATTCGCTCGATCTTCAACGGTCCCAACCATTGTGGTCTGAGCTTAAAAAATTCCAGTCCTCTGATTTTGATGTTGGCCAAGCTGAGGAGGATGCGATCGCTAGAACTGAACACGTCATCAATGCGATGTCGGTCGGCCACTAATTTCATAGTCATTTGTGTCTTCGTGAATGTCTATCACGTTTCTTCCCAAACGCTTGAAAAGTCCCTATGGTGGATGTCAATCACGAGGATGTTTCTTTGACTATGTATTCCAGTCGGTGTGGTGGGAAGTTTGCCGTACACCACTTCAAAACAGATTTTATGAGTTGCGGTGGAAGTGGCAGAGTTGTATGCGATTTTGGCGGTCGGGAGGTTGGCTACCCAATCTATGTCGTGCGGCTCGCATAATGTGTGGAGACGTTGTTCGAGCATCTGATTGGTCCGCTCCATTTGCTCGTCGGTTTGCGGATGGAACATCGTTGACAGCTGGATCCGACTGCGATAACGCATCATCAGTTCATGCCAAAAGGCCAGTGAAGCAGCCGGCTCTGTCGCTGATTTGTGTGTGTGTGTGTGTGTGTGTGTGTGTGTGTGTGTGTATGTGTGTGTGTGTGTGTGTGTGTGTGTGTGTATGTGTTTGTACGTGTGTATGTGTGTGTATGTTTGTGTGTGTGCATGTGTGGAAGGAGCCCGCATGCGGGCTTCTCTCCACACAGCTGCCGATGGCTGCCAAGAGGACGGAGGTGGTGGTTGGGACCGGTAGCCCCAAGCCACTATTTCCGCGCAATGCGCAGCTAAGAGGGTGGCGATGCACTACGGGTGCTGTTGCCAGAAGGTTCTTCTTGCTGCAACATCGTAGTTTGTGTGCAAGAGCGCTGGCGGAAGCATAGGCGGTGAGGAGAAGAGACACTGCCGAGTCAAGGATCGCGAGCTCTAGCAAGAGACAGCTTTCTTTCTCTCCCACCGCATGCTCTGATACCAGTAGGCTGACATGCCTAGTGACATAAAGCGAGGGAAACAAGAGTGCGTGAGAGAGACTAGGCACGAAGATCCATGGATGTGAGGTTCTCACTCAGTTGTGTGAAGAAACACGCAAGTTACAAGAGTAGAGATGCACAGAGTTGTTCGGTGTAGTGTGGAGGGGTGCGAGCGGGCGGGCAATGAGCTCGCCCATGCTCGTACCTCATGCCCAGCAAGGCACCAAACCAGTGCCTGCTACGTGAATAAACTCGCAGACATGAAACAGGTCACAACCTGCGACCGGCAACTCGGCCACTCCCCCCCCCCCCCCCCCCCCCNGAGCGGGCGGGCAATGAGCTCGCCCATGCTCGTACCTCATGCCCAGCAAGGCACCAAACCAGTGCCTGCTACGTGAATAAACTCGCAGACATGAAACAGGTCACAACCTGCGACCGGCAACTCGGCCACTCCCCCCCCCCTCCCCCCCCAAATTTCTCACTAGGAAACCAAGATTCAACAATGAAACAAGCAGGGACCACGAGCCTGTGAAGAAAATTGGAAATGATTTAGGGCATGCAGGCCCATGCAAAAATGAACATAAGATCTGTGTGTGAGTGCAATGCAAAACGGTAAAAAATTGGTCTTAGCTAAGTCTGGAACGCATAATATGAAAGAACAAGGAGAGTAAACAAATGAGCCCCTAGCGGGCTTATGTAGGGGCGCCGGCACCTAGGCGCACCAGACCCCGTCACCCCCGATGAACCCAAACGAGTCAGCGGGGAGAACACACTGCATACACCACAAGAACAACAAACGTGGTCTCCTCGAGGCACCAGAACACCTCTCCGAGTGCGCGGGTCTCGGCCACCGGGAAAATACGAGCAGTGCTAGAAAACTCGAAATCAGCGTCCAGACATCCAAAACGGCTTTCCAAACATCGGAAGCCCTACTAAAACCATTGAGTCTCCTCATCGCACCGGTACAGTCCACCGGGTGCGCAGGTCTCAACCCACCGAGAAAACCCTCCTACCTCCCGACAAGTCCACAGGGCTGCCGGAACGCATCAATCGCATCTCGCCGACGCTTTTGTTGGTGCTGGAGAAGTCTCGGTATAGTCTGGAGGCCCGTCGTGTCGTCATGCCCTCCTCTACCATATACCACTAAAGTGGGCATATGGATAATCCATCAGCGTCAGTCGTGACGGGTGGAAGCCACACAAACCAACACTCCCCCTGGCTGACATAGCCGTCCACGCCAGAAGAAATGAACGAAGGCATGGAACAACAACGTATGCCAAACCACAATGTGCACCAGTCAACCACACACACATACGCAATTGCTGCCCATCTAAGGTCTCCTCATGACACTGGCACATCATACCAAGTGTCCGGGTCTAGACCATGAGATGAGTCATGCACACGCACAGAAACCAGTGTAATGCACACCATATACATGTCAGGGGGCAAGAGGGTCTCCTCGTGACACTGGCGGTACCAATGCCCGGCTCTCGACCACTACGAGAAATCCAACAGGTGTTTGTCTGTCGACCACAATAGCATCATCAATCAACACATAGGATTATAGGGGGTCTCCTCGTAACACGGGTGTACCTCACCACGTGTCTGGGTCTCGACCAGTATGAGCAAATCAGCTGGCATGCACATGCCACACGCAGTATGGCCACACACCAAGACACACGACTCCGTGGTCTCCTCGTGACACTGGTGCAACCAACCAAGTGTTTGGGTCTCGACCAATAGAGTGCGGCTGTAGTATGCTCATAGCAGAGCATGGAATCCTTGGCGTGTACTCCTATAACGTTGCGTGAGGTCAAGGTCCACACAACACTCCCCCTTGACAGATGAACTTGGCAGCAATATCATCGATAGAGATGCTAATGCCGTAGCTAAACAGATCCTGGGCGATGAATCATCTAGTCTCTCCATCATGTAGAGATAGCTCCCCCGGTCATGTACGATTCGGCTCTCTCCCTCAAAGACGAAGTGGTGTCTCCGGCTACGACTCCTCACGTCGCAACTGCATTACCTAGAGTGTACCAGCCCTTGCATCACTGCCAAGGGTCCCAACTCATAGTCTCTCCTATCTCCGCTCTACCGCGATGCATCGGTGTACACCAGAGGAAAGGGAATGGGCAAGCAGCACGCTAGCATGGATGAAGTGGCGAAGCTGGCCTCCGATGCAGGATAGAGCACCCTGAGGCATAGGGGTGTACGGCCAAAAGAGGAGGGTTGGAGCGACGAACCGGTTCACCACTCATGGACGAAGGTGACAATGGAGCAGTTGAGACGGGTGGATGAAGGTGCGTGATGGCAGCAGCAAAAGGAGGAGCGATGACGGATTCAACAGGAACGATGATGGAAAAAACTGAAGGCACGCTCAGCTCTCCTGTGGTAGTGTCTCCAGCTGACGTCATACTCGAAGTTGGTACAAGATCCTCCCGGAGTGTGGGTGTGCCAGATGCTGGTGGCATAAAGCTCGTGCTGATAGTAGTGATGCTCTCCTCCTCTGGGAATTGCTCACGTGCTGCCATCACCTCCCGTTGTAGCATCATTACACGCTCCTCCAGGTCAGCATAATCTTCCTCGAACATGTGGAGGTGGCCCATGTCTGCCTCACGTAGGATAAACTCTGCCTCATCGGATGCTGCACATGCAGACTGTAGGACTCGTGAGTATAGCTCCATCTACATCTCTGCTGCTGAAGACAATAGAGCTGGTGCTGGTGCATCCACCTGGGGATCAACCGAACTCGCAATGTGCTGAGACGTTGGAACATCGGATGCGGCTGCAGGTTTCGTATCGACACCACAGCTCGTGTCTGTCATACGAGGTGGAATGAGCGGACGTATGCCGAGAGAGAAGGAGAAGGAGGAGTCGTCAGAGTCCATGGAGAATGTGGAAATGTCGTCCGTGCAAGTACTGCCACTCTCAGCGTCAATGTGATCAGTAGGGTCACCAACAGGTGAACACGATAGGGCAGAACGTAGCTCTTGCTGACGAGATGACTCCATTCGCATGTACGGATCTGCTCCACAATCCTCAACTGCCGCCGTAGTGGACACCGGTGCGTAGGGCTGCGGCTCAACAATGCCGGTCAAGGCGACCAGAAAGCGTAGTTGGTGCTCGCGCAACGTCTCGCCAGGAAGGCTGGTCGCTGCCACTTGCTCGATAATGGAGTGAGGACCACCACCTGACTATGTCATGTGTGTCGTTGCTACGTCGTGTTTACAAGATCGCGTAGACTCCGGGAAGCTGGTCCTCAAGTAGCACAGATGACATGGTAGAACCTGTTGTGTCCGTTGTAGCACATGTCCCAGTGACACCTCTCAGAACTGCTGCTCTCAAGAATGCCTCAACCTCTAAAAGGCCAGCCAGCTGACTCCGCTCATGCACTACGACCGATGTCGGGCTGGTGTGAGTGTCGTATGCCAACGCCCCCAGAAATCCGTAGGGGGCATCCCCATCCGAATGATACTCCTGTGCCACTGCCAGGCCGCTACCAGTCGGAGTCGCGAGTGGCATCGTCCAGGCACGCGAGACCTGCACTCCTGATGTAACCTGCTACTGCACAACGTCCGGCTCCTGTCCTAGCGTAGATGTCGACCTTGATGACATGCATGTCACGAGCACACCATCCTCCGCCGGACTGATGTGATTCTGTTGCACACTCTCCCCCAAAATTCCGATAGACGCATCACAATCTGTACTAGACTCCTGTGGCACCGCCGGGTTGCCACCGGTCGGAGCCGTGAGTGGCACCGCCCATGGACGTCGTGTCTGCGCTCCTCCTGATGTAACCTGCTGCAGTGGAAGATCTGGATCCTGCCCGGACATGGAATTCGAGCTCGATGACACGCAAGTCTCTACCATGAACGTCATGTCGGGATCAGACTCCACGTCATGTGATGTCTCCGTATCGTCTGAATCTGCCTGAGCTGACGCTCGGGTACCACGGTCCGACGCGAGTGCGGATCCCATCGCTACGGTCACAACAAACAATACGTAGTGACCACATTCCTCCTCGATAGGTACCGCAACAGAAGCCAAGGAGGTGGAGGATGTATCAAAACCTGCGCGAGTACGGCATGTGAAGCGCTGACGTCGATGCCGCGGGGACACACGATCGGAACGATTGCATGAAGACATGTCATCGCGAGGTGGCATTGTGGTCACAGCAGAGTGGAGGATCGAAAGGATGGTGGCAGCCTGGGACTGGCCGACAGGTGGAGCTGAAGGGACACCGTCAGATGAGGAAAGAGGAGAGGATGAAGGAGATGAGATTGAAGAGGTCGTCGACAAACTAGTAGCAGAAGTACGCTCGGTGATGACGAGGTCACAAAGCCGCTGCACCATCTGTCTCAGGCTGTGGATCTCGACGAAGATGGTCGCCAAAGGTCCAGCTAGGGGATCTACCAACGCTGGCAGATCCGTATGATGTGGAGGACGTAGGCTCGGGTGAGGCTGAAGCCAAGGTGGATGCCAGCTGCGAGGGCGCGTCTAGCAGCGACGCCAACCATGACGTCCATCACAACAGTAATAGCAGGCGAACGCGCAAGGCGCCTGCTCAAATGTATGCGCACTCATCTCGTGCCCTGGATGATGGATAGGTGCCGTGGGCACCTACTCCCGGTGGTAAACGCCAGTTCGCGGGAGAGGATGAGACGAGTAGATACTGTCACTCCCAGAGATCACGGCGTCAGGGTCAACAAACGTGACCAGATGGGGCGAGCTGCACTACCACAGTACGCCCGGAGTATGGAGTCTGACTAGCTGCGGCTACTAATGCTACGGCCACTAATGGAGCGAAGACTGCTCCAGGAACAGAAGGGGTGGCAGCGACAGGTGTGCCTGCTGCTCCAAGTGGTAGACGTCGCATCCCTTGGAGATGCACAGACTTAAATCCACCGTCGATTCTACGGAGTGAACTGCGCGCACCAATCCATAGGCCCCAGGAAGACGCCGGTCCACGACATGTCTCGAACTGAAGATTGCCGCCGACAACACAATCTAATGTCGGTTGGGAAGACAAAACTGCAAGCGTTGCTACAACCGCCATCGCTTCTGCTATGGAAACTGACGTTGTTGTAATGGTTATTGCTATTGCAGGTATCGGTTTGATGCCGGGCTATTCTATGGCCCGGCACAAAACTTTCATTTTTTTCCCCTCAGCCCCCTTCTTTTTTTTGCCTTCACCCACCACTTTTTTTCTTTCTCTTGCTCTCTCTTCTTCTCACCCCAAACCTCCACCCTTTTTTTTCTCAACTCCTCATCTTTTTTTGTCCTTTTTTTCCTCTGCTCACCCCGGGTTTGCCTGTCATCTAGTTCTGGATTGCCCACTAGAATGGGGGCAGGTCAGGATTGGTGGAGGGGGATAAAAAATGAGGCGGCAATTTCAGGTCCCCCCTCTCTTTGCTCCTTTGCTCGCTCGCTTAAAAAAACGAGCGAGCAAGTGAGCGAATGAGCGAGAGGGGAGGGGCTCGAGGGGGGTGGGGGTCCGCCCCCTTCTCCGTCCGTCGGCCGACGGGGCCGACGGGACCCTCCGAGGGGCCCCTCGCAGGAGGCTCGACGGGGTCCTCCGAGGGTCCCCTCGAGAAGGGGGGGCTCGAAGGGTCCACAGACCCCCTCCGAGGGGACCCCTTGTTGGGGCTTGAGGGGGCCCCTCCGAGGGGAACCGTCGGAAGAGGGCACGAGGTCCTCCTGCTGTAGTAGCAACTGCAGCGGCGGGTGCAACTGCTACAGTTGTTGTTGCTACTACTGCTTCCGCTGTTGTTGTTATTGCTGTTTCTACTCTGCACAACAGCTGCTGCTGTTGCTTGCTGCTGCCACCGCCGCTGCTGCTGTTGTTTTTTTGTTGCTATTGGTGCTACTCTACGTAGCAGTTGCTACTGTTGCTTGCCACTACCGCCGCTTCTGCTTGCCACTGCTGCCGCTGTTGCTTGCCATTCCCGCCGCTGCTGCTTGCCACTGCCGCCACTGCTGATTGCTACTGTCGCCGCTGTCCGCTGATGCTGCTACCGCCACTGCTGTAGTGGCTGCTAATACTGTTGCTATGTGCTACTGCTACTACCGTTGCTACTGCCCGCTGCTATTGTTGTCATCGCTACTACAGTGGCTGCTGCTACTGCTGCTATGTGCTACTGCTATTGCTGCCTATACAACTGCTGCGCATGCTAGCGCTGGCCGCTGCTGTTGTTGCTGCTGCCGCTGTTGCTTCTACTGTGAGCGGTTGCTCTGCTGCCACTTATCTTGCTGCGTGGAACTACAGCTATCGTGGTTGCTATGTCTGCTGCTACTACTGTTGTTGTTTCCGCGGCCGCTAATGCTACTATGTGCGACTCAGCGCCCTTGTGGCGTTCACGCATAGTCGTTTTGCGCTCCCTGATACTGTTGCCGGCGTGGCGCCACGTGGCGCGTTCTCTTTGTGTTCCGCCAATTGCTGGTGCCTCTGCTGCTTCTGCTGCTTCTGTTACTCACACGCCTCCTGTGCTCTGATACCAAATTGGAAATGATTTCGGGCATGCAGGCCCATGCAAAAACGAACATGAGCTCTGTGTGTGAGTGCAATGCAAAACGGCAAAAATTTGGTCCTAGCTAAGTCTGGAACGCATAATATGAAAGAAAAAGGAGAGTTTACAAATGAGCCCCTAGCGGGCTTATGTAGGGGCCCCGGCAGCTAGGCACACCGGGCCCCGTCACCCCCGCTGAACCCAAACGAGTGAGCGGGGAGAACACACTACATACACCACAAGAACAACAAGCGTGGTCTCCTCGAGGCACCAGAACAACTCTCCAAGTGCCCGGGTCTCAACCACCGGGAAAATACAAGCAGTGCTAGAAAAACTCGAAATCAGCGTCCAGACATCCAAAACGGCTTTCCGAACATCGGAAGCCCTACTACAACCATCGAGTCTCCTCGTCGCACCGGTATAGTCCACTGGATGCATGGGTCTCAACCCACCAAAAAAACTCTCCTACCTCCCGACAAGCCCACAGGGCTGCCGTAACGCATAGACCGCGTCTCGTCGGCGCTGTCGTAGGTGCTGGAGAAGTCTCGGTACAGTCTGGAGGCCCGTCGTGTCGTCACGCCCTCCTCTACCATATACCACCAACGTGGGTGTATGCATAATCCATCAGTGTCAGTCGTGACGGGTGGAAGCCACACAAACCAACAAGGAACCACTTTGTCATGGGACTCTGTAAGAGTTGCCTGGATCGTCTCTTTGTGCATACCCACGTGTCTTCACCACATCTACCGAGACACCAATGTCAGTGTCCCTCCAGCATCAATCACCTGCATTAGTGAGGTGAGTGTGCAGCGAGGCCAGAGGTCAAGACATGTCTATGGTACACAAACCAACACCGGGTGCTTGTTGGGGCCTTCTATGTGTTCTTGTACAGTCTCTAGGATATTCGCGATGGGTTGGGTTTTTAGCCTGAATTGCACGTTTTGCAGTGTATGTCCTGTTAGTTTGTCTCTCAAACACGCAAGTGACCTCTTGACTTCTTCCATTCACACACACACACACACACACACACACACACACATACACACACACACACACACACACACACACACACCATTCCTACAGGTGACTGAACATTACTGAAGCTATGGAGCCATGCATCACTGGCGTCTCTGCCGGGTGCAAGAACGTTGGGCTCGACCATGCTCAACTTTGTTGGAGTTGATGTCTTACTGCTTCAAACATTTTGGTGATAAGCCATATTATGGCTAACACATGAGAGATACACTGAGAGATGCATGCACCACATACGCTTGTGGTCGATGTGGTTTGTGGTTCTTGTACCTTCCATGCAATGCTTGTTGTCTCGTTATTGCCCGGGTTGCTGATCCTGCGGAGCCACACACTCAGTCGCTCTGAGGTGTTAGAAACCACGGCGGCCTTTTTGCCGACTGGTTTGGTTCGACCCCGGGGTGGCGACTGGGCCCCACTTCGAACTCTTCGAGTGGGTGGCCCAGTAAACCGCGGCTAAGAGATCACTGGTTTCTTACTCTCGTTACCCCGCTCTCGCTAATCAACCAAGCACGTTTTTCACCAACCGCTTGCTCCACCATGACTGTGATTGCTGTAAGAGTTGAGTCTCTGCAGTAGTTGGGGCATGTTGGCACTATACTCCTGCCTACTGGTATCAGAGCATGAGGGAAAGAACCCTCCATTCAAGCGATCCATAGTGGACTGTGGTTCGTCACCAGCAACGTCCGCAGCTGCACGCTCGCGGATGCTCGTGACACCTCTGCCCGTCTGTGCCTCTCGTCTCCGCTCTTCTGTCCAGCAGTATCCTGTCGCAGCTGACTCAGTCTCTCAACACCAGAACCTTGCTGCCTCGCTGCTCGGCACTGTCCCTACCACTGCACTCTCGCAACAGCCCTTCGCACCCCCGCAGTTGTAGGTTGGCAGTTCGTTGCTTCAGGCATCATAGTGAGTAGCTAAGCAGTGCTGCGAGCAGGCGAACTCACAGTGGCACTGATTCCCGCACATCTCAGCAGATGTGCTTCCTCCAGTCTGCTGTGTCTCGAAGAGCTTTGGAGCCCAGTAGGCCCTTCTGCCCTACGCCCTGTTCCTCTCTCTTGAGCAATAGCAGCCGCATCTGCGGCCTCGCCTGTCATCCTGTAGCGCTTCCCTTCGTGCTTCTAGGATTTCAGCATCACAACAACACCATGGTGCTCCTGACTGCAGTCTCACATCTCTCTTGCCACGGCTGATCATCTCTCAATAGCTCCGCAGTTCCACAAATTCTCTGCCCTGTAATTCTCTTCTCCCTCGTCTAAGCTAGCACCGGCATCATCGGCCGCCTCTGCGGCCTCACTTGCAATCCTGGCTGCACCATCGAACATCGGAACGGCCCCTACCTCTCCAAAGGGGGCTCGTGATCGCTCACGCCTCGACAAGCTCATTCACCGCCACGAGGAGGAGGCGGATAGTGCAGCGTGGGCGCGTCTTCGTCGCCGTTGTGACAGCCCTGGATACCACCCTGGGGAAGACTACGACCCCACAGAAGACGAGGCGCGTGAAGACGCTGTAGTGTACGCGCCCTACTTCCAGTCAGCCTCGGACGACTCACTGACCGTTCAAAACACACCAACTACGGAGCCACCACGTGAACGACGTCATCCTGCATCTCCGTTAAGATCTCCCATCTCCCGTAGAACACGTCGGCAAAGTCAGCGTACTTCTCAAGGTGTTGCGGCTCCACCTACAACGGCAGCCCCAACAGAGGAATCTGAGGTAGCCTCGAGTCGTGCAGCATCCCCGTCGCGTCTCAGGCTGCTACTTCGTCACCTGGACCTGATATCCTGACTGCTCTGGAGGCAACGCTTGTCTCCTGTACTGCTGTCACTTCTTTTGCTGCTACAGCGCGTGCTGCACGTGCACCTGCCAGTACTCCTGTTGGCAGAGCTGTTGAGACCTATGCAGCAGCAGCCTCTGACCAGGGCCCCCTTGCTGCTCGTGCAGTCAACATTGCCACACAGGTAGCAGCAGCAGCTAGCACAGTCACAACAGCAGCAGCCTCAGCACCCACTGCACTCTCCATCGCTGTCTCCTCCATACAGGAATCCACTTCACATGTGTCTTCTGCTCCAGCATCCTCATCGTTTGGTTTTCAGATCCGTGTTGCGATCACAGTAGCAGCTGCCTTCTCCACCCTCACAGGAGTTGCACTTGCTGGGGTTGCGTGCCTTGTCGTCACCACCTCGTCCTCAGTGGCAGTTCTTGCTGCTTCTGCGGCATCTGTATTGCCACCACTGTTTGCTCTTCTGCGTTAGCATTGGTGAGCTTCAGCACCCTGCTGCTTGGACACCTCTCGTGCTCCCTCCCTTTCTCTCCTCTTGTGGCCATGCTCCTTCGTTCACACTGTCCTGCAGCTCCACTCATCCAGGCTTCATTCTTCCTTAATTCCCACATCCACTGGGGCAAGGAAAACTCTGCCAAAATTTTCTTGAGTGACTCTCACTCACCATGCCCATCGACGATGACCAGTATGCAGCATTGCAGGAAGAACTGCGCAAAGAGCGTGCTGCTCTTCAAGCAGCCCTCACTGCACGGCGTGTTGCAGAAGAAACATTGCACATAGAACAGGGCGATCAGGATACTTTCGCCGACCATATTGCTGATCTCGTGCTTAACCGCTTGCAACCTGTATTGCGCACTACACCTGCTGCATCAGCCCTTGCTGACATTGCTGCTGCATTCTCCACCTCCTCTGCTTTCGCTTCCAACACCTCTGGTTCTCTTTCCTCCAACTCACTTGTTGTTGCGGCAGCAGCTGAAGTTGCCGTAGCTAAAGCTCTTACACAGCCCTCCCTACGCAAACCTGACTTTGATTCAGTGCCACCGCACTTCACTCCTAACCTGTCTTTCGCTTCATGGGAAGTTCGCTTCAGTGCTAGGGCTCAAGGTGAACAGCTCTGGGAGTACTATTGTGTACCCAACCCCGCTCCTAATCCTCCCTTTGTACCCTCTGACTCTGAGTCTGCGTGGGCTGTGCGTGCTCTCATTCACACTGGACCCGATGATCTCACTGATGAGATAGGATCCTATAACACTGACATTGCACGCCGCACCCCTGCCAACCCGGTCGGCGCCTATGCTCTCATCAAGCGCCGCACGACTGTCACTGGGCATGCCGCACAGAGTGTCCTCACTGTTCAGTTCAACACGCTCTCCATGCGTACAGACGAGACTGCGGATGCCTACTGAGCCCGCAGTCTTCGTCTTTTGAAAGATCTTGGTAAGGCGGCTCCTGGCCAACTACCTGCTGTTCTCTCCATCGTGAATGGCCTCATTCCTGAACTCTCTGACATCTTCAAAGAGGTGAAGGCCGCTGAGATTGAGAGGCTTGCAGCCAAGCCAGTTCCTGCTGACTCTCCACTAGGGATTGGAGTCCTTTGGGAATTCACCTCCCAACGCCTTATTGATTGGTGGAGTGCCCTCCAAAACAAATGGATTCACCGTGCAGCAGTTGCGGCTGCCACCACTGCACTACCCTCCACATCATCCTCCTCTACCTCCTCCTCTTCTCCCTCTACCTCGGCCACAACCCTACTCAACCAAGGTGGGGGGGCCGGGGGCCGTGGTCATGGGCGGGGCAAGGGCAGCGGCAACTCGGGCTCTGGCAGCCAAGGCGGCCGTGGCAAGGCCAAGGGCACTAACAACATCCCCAGCACTGTCACGTGCTGGAACTGCGGCTCTGTCAGCCATTCTGCACCCAAGTGCCCATCACCACCAGACAATGATCGACTGGCCTCTGCCATGCATGCTCACTGGACGCGCTCCTCTGGTGGCTCCAGTGTCACCTCTCGCATGCCCTCATCCCCTCCTTCCTCTGCTTCCTCTAACAGGGGGGCACCCGTCGCCACCGACGCTGCCGTGTACAACACCACTGCTTCTCCACTTCTTCTCCCTTACCCCTCGGGATGGCCCCCAGGTTATGGTGGGCCCATCTTCTACGACCCGCCATCCGGTGCCTACTCTCCACCCAGCTGGGCTTCTCCATCTTATCGCCCATCCTCTGCGGTGGTCATCATGCCGGACCCTCCTGACGACGAACGCCAATTGGACGCAGCACTGTCTCATGCTGTTCATTAGCGCCACCTTCGTGATCAGGGAGGTGAGAGTGAAGGCTCTGGGTCGGAGCCTCTTGCGTGTGTTGCTGATGGGGCATTACGTGGTTGTTCATCCGGTCATGTTCTCGGTTGTCCACCCCCCGATGTCTCATGGATTGAAGAGTGGTAGTGTGTGCATTTGCCTCGTTGCCTTGCAGCCTGTGGTCAGTGCTTCTCCCGTCATACAGCCCTTGCTGTAGTGAGTCGTGATCCTTCCACTGTTCGTGCGTCGTGTGGCTTCTGGATCCTTGATTGAGGTGCCACCCACCACATGACCTTGTCGCGCATGTCCTTTGTCTCCCTTGGTCCTGTTGGCTCTATCCGCTTTGTCCACACTGGCTCCGGCCAATTGCTCCCATTCCAAGGGGTTGGTGTTGTACGCTTCGTTGGCCCAGGGGGGGAACTGTTATTGCCAGATGTCCTATATGTTCCATCGCTCGAGCTGAGTCTGCTCTCTGTCACAACACTCGACGATCAGTGCATGTACTTCTCGTCCAGTCGTGGCATTGCCTCTGTCTCTCACCGCACGTCCGGTTGCATTCTCTTACAAGGCACACGCTGTGATCGTCTATTCCGTGTCCCTACATTTGTACCGTCTCCTGCCACCGCTTCCCATGTGCATGTCGCGCACTCTCTCTCACCCGCTCATGCACAACTGCTGCACCGCCACCTGTGCCACATCCATATCGCAGCCATTGACAGCTTGCTTCCTGTTCTCCCCGCTGATGGCCTTGATATTGCCACGTTCCCGGCTCTCTGTCCCCCTGACAGTCTTGACTGTGCTCAAGGCAAGATGCATCGGTCACCATTCAGCACTTCAGAGTCTAGCACTTCTCACCCTCTTGACTTGTTGCATGCTGATGTCATGGGTCCCCTCCCTCATGACTCTCTTGGAGGTGTTGGGCACTACGTACTTTGCCTCACAGATGACTTTTCTCGCATGCGTTGGGTCTTTGCCTTCAATCACAAGAGTGACGTTTGCTCCATCCTTGAATCCTGGCTCCCTCAGGCTGAAGTCGCTTGTGGTCGTCGCCTTCGTGTATTTCGTTGTGACCGTGGCGGTGAATTCATTGGTCCCACCTCTTGCTTTCTGTCCTCTCGCGGTGTGACTGTCAAAACCACTGCTCCCTACACACCCGAACAAAACGGTATTTCTGAGCGATGGAACCGGGCACTTGTTGATGGAGTTCGCACTCTCCTCACAGCCTCAGACCTTCCACCCCTGTTCTCTTTTGAAGCCATGTTATACATGACGTGGATCTGGAACCGTGTTCTGCACGGTCCCCTCCCACGCCATGTCACTCCATTCGAACGCTGGTTCGGTCGTCATGCAGACCTCCGCCTCGCTCGCGTCTGAGGCTGTGTCGTCGCCGTTTGGCTTCCCGAGGACCTTCGTGACGGCAAACTTAGTCCTCGTGCTCCCTTGTGCACCTTTCTCGGGGTCTCCACCATGTCCAAAGCCTGTCGCTTCTGGGACCCCGATCGTGCCCGCGTCGTTGAGTCTCGTGACGCCCTCTTTTTCGAGGACGTCTTTCCTCAAGACCTGTCCCATGTCGCTCCACCCTCTTCCTTGTCCTCTCTCTGTCGGCTTTGGGGGGGGTGGTTCGCTTCTAGCCTCCATTCTCTCCGACCCTTCCCCTGTTGCCCCGACACCTTCCACTTCAGACCCACCTAATGTGTCCCTCTCTGACACCCTCAGCACTCCGCCTCCATCCTCATCCGACCCTTCCACAGCGTCCTCCCCCTCTTCATCCTCTCAGTCTGTGTCGGTGCCTCTCACCGATTCACCACTATCTGTTGATGCCGTGGCACAGTCATCTCCCGGCACTGTGCCTGAGTCGTCTCCACAGCCCGTCATTCTCCTGTCACCTATGGTCTCTGGTGAGACAGCCACACCGCCTGTCACAGATGTGCCCCTGGCCATATCTGAGCCCCACAATCGTGGGGGGCGGCTATGCCCACTTCCACAGCACTCGGCGACACGGTCTGCTCAGCCCTGTCAGCGTCGCACTCGCTCTAGTGTCCCTCCCACTGTAACTGGCTCCACCGCCAGACCAACTGGCCTTGATGCACTGGGTCTTGCCGCAAGCGTGGTCCACCCCAACTCTGTAGTGGGCTATGCACTGGTCGCTCATGAGTTCCACATTGCGTTGGATGCTTCAGTCGCCAGCTATGTTGCCGCATGCTTTGCGGCCAGCGGTCTTCCCTCGCTTCCTGTTGTGCCCACTACAGTGTGCCAGGTAAGAGAGGCAGCTGATGCAGACCTCTGAGAAAAGGCCATGCAGGAGGAGCTCACAGCCCTGAATGAGCATGAGGTCTTCGAGCTTGTTGACCTCCCCCCTGGCCGCAAGGCAGTTTCAGCTCGCTGGGTGCTTCGACGTAAGTTGAAGCCTGATGGTACTGTCGACAGGTACAAGGCACGACTCACTGCCAAGGGATTTTCCCAGATTCCTGGCGTCGATTTTGATGAGACGTTTGCACCTGTAGGACGTTACACCACAGCGCGAGCTCTCTTGAGCCTGGTCACCCAGCACGACTGGGAGTTGGAACAGATGGACGTCAACAATGCATTCTTGCATGGACGCCTCGACGGGGAGATCTACATGGTGCAGCCTCCAGGGTTCACGGATGGCACAAACAAGGTCTGGAGGCTGCGTAAAGCCCTCTACGGGCTCAAACAATCCCCTCGCTACTGGAACCTAGAGATCTCGGCCACCCTTGAGAAGGGTGGCTACCGTCGGAGCACAGTTGACCCTGCGCTCTTTCTGAGTGCACCATCGCATCCCTTGGTTGCAGTCTTGGTCTACGTGGCTGACCTCCTTATTGCGTCAGCCAGTCCCTCTGCAGTTCAGTCTGTGAAATACCTCTTGCAGTCCACCTACAAAATGAAATACTTGGGTCCTGCTTGGGTGTTCCTTGGGATGGAGCTTGAGCGGGACCGTCAGCGCCGGACACTGCACGTCCATCAGGCTGCATACATTCGTAGCCATTTGTCCTTGGGTCCTGCTTGGGTGTTCCTGGGGGAGCGTTTCTCATCCATGCTCGCTGACACCCCCACTGCGTCGACACCCATGACACCAGCTGGACAACATCTTCTGAAGGCACTCGATGTGGCTCAGCTGGGGGAGACTGTCGATGTCACCGATTACCTCAGTGTGATTGGGTCCCTCATGTACCTTGCCACCACTACTAGAGCGGACGTGGCCTTTGCGGTCAACTTCCTTGCTCAGTTTTCCCAGCAACCTCGACAGAAGCACCTCGAGGCTGCAATGTGTGTCGTTCGCTGTGCACTGTCCACTGCGCGTGTGGGACTGTGCTACAGATCACAACCCTCTGTGGTAATTGATGGCTACACTGACAGTGACTTGGCCCATGATGCAGATGCTCGTCGTCGCACTGGTTACATCTTTCTTGTGGGTGGAACCGCCATCACGTGGAAAAGCGGTAAGCAAGGTTGTGTTGCGCGTAGCTCCATTGAGGCTGAGTACGTTGCCCTTGGCGCAGGTACGTGTGAGAGTGTCTGGCTTTCTCGCTTGCTGCAGCAGCTGCGCGTGCCCATCCGCTGTATCACGTTGCGCTGCGACAATCAGAGCACCAAGACAATTGCTGAGCATGATGGCATGCATCATTCACGCACAAAATACATCAACATTGAGCACCACTTTGTATGTGAGCGCATTACCGCAGGAGAGGTCCAGGTCGTCTGGGTCGACACACGTCAGCAGCGGGCAGACTTTCTTACCAATGCTCTGAGCAGTGGAATGTTCAAGGCAGTTGTGCATGTAGTTGGCTTGTTGCGTGCACGCGATGCTCCTGGCTGAATTGACATCCTTTGTCTGTCTCTCATACTGTGCTCCTTCATGTGGTGTATGGGCTGTTCGTCTGTGGGTCATGGGGGAGTGTTAGTTTGTTTGTCAAACACGCAAGTGACCTCTTGACTTCTTCCATTCACACACACACCATTCCTGCAGGTGACTGAGCATGACTGCAGCTATGGAGCCATGCATCACCGGCGTCTCTGCCGGGTGCAAGAACGTTGGGCTCGACCATGCTCAGCTCTGTTGGAGTTGATGTCTTACTGCTTCAAACATTTGGTGATAAGCCATATGATGGCTAAAACATGAGAGATACTGAGAGATGCATGCACCACATACGCTCGTGGTCAATGTGGTTTGTGGTTCTTGTACCTTGCATGCAATGCTTGTTGTCTCGTTATTGCCCGGGTTGGTGATCCTGCGGGGCCACAAACTCAGTCGCTCTAAGGTGTGAGAAACCACGGCGGCCTTTTGGCCGACCGGTTTGGTTCAACCCCGGGGTGGCGACTGGGCCCCACTTCAAACTCTTCGAGTGGGTGGCCCAGTCAACCGCGGCTAAGAGATCACTGGCTTCTTAGTCTCGTTACCCCGCTCTCGCTACTCAACTAAGCACGTTTTTCACCAACCGCTTGCTCCGCCATGACTGTGATTGCTGTAAGAGTTGAGTCACTGCAGTAGTTAGGGCATGTCGGCACTATACTGCTGCCTACACGTCCACCTTTTGTTTCCAGACCCATGCGCGCGTGAAGTCGGTGTGTCTGACTTGAGACATTTTGCATTCAGATGACTGTGCATAGAGTTAGGTCCAAAATAGTAGGGTCCAAAAAAGTGGTGTCAGATTTGAGGACAGAGTGACGATTGTGTTGCTGTGTCAGTCTTGGTGACCTGTGGACTTGACGCCACTCACTCGCAGGCACACCGTGGTGGTCCACAACTACCTTGGCACACTCAGCTTCCCCTTGCACAGCTCGGTGTGCTCACAGGAATTTTCTCGGTGGCCAGCTCCCGGAGCTCATTTTTATCAGTGACCTTG
>SZWC01001677.1:75813-102260 GCA_023375785.1 Penium margaritaceum
ATGTGACCGTCGCTCGATCGCGACCCTCGATCCTGTTGGTTGTGGTCGTGACACACGCAAGTGCCCTCTTATCTCAACACACACACACACACACACACACACACACCCACACACACACACACACACGCACACACACACACACACACACACACACACACACACCTAACCACTGCAGGTGATTGATCTTGAATGAGGCTCTCCGGTGCAAGACTGTGACGCAGCATGGGGCGCACAGTGGTGGTGACACCATCAACTCGCAGAGTGGTGGCCACAGCACCAACGCTGTCCTTATGACGAGCCTTAGTTTAGTGATAATAACACATGCCAGAATGGGGGATACCTTTGGAGACATGCATATTTGTGGTGTGACAGGTTTCCTACATACTTGCATGACTCTAGCGTAGTGCACCAGGTTGCTGATCCCTCGGAACCACACGTCCGGTTTATACCGACGTGTGAGAAACCGCCTTGAGCTTGTGTTGGTGTATGGGCTTTGAGCTATCGTGTAGCCTTGTTTAGGGAGAGCCTCCTAGATTGAGCTAATGGTCCTCCAGTGGCTACATTACTTCTTCCGTGACATGTATGGTGCATACTAGCAGCTCAGTTTACCCATACGTGCTTAGTAGAGTTTTCTCGGTGGTCGAGACCTGGGTACTTGGTGGTTTGTGCCAATACACCGGGAGACCTCATAGAAGTTCACTGCATAGTTCCTGACTGGTGATGCACTCTTTCCATGGTCGAGACCCGGGTACCTGGTGGTCTGTACCGGTACCTCGGGAGACCCAGCACTGAGTTGTCAAGTCTTGTTGGCCCCTTGTCAAATGTGCGTAGTTTGCATGTGGCTGAGACCCGGACGCCCGGTTACATGTTCCGGCGTCTCGGGAGGCCTGAACTTGCCTAGCTTGGCTAGACCGTGATGCTAGTGTGTCACCGTATACTCTTGTTGTGTTTGGGGTATATTTGATATTTTCCTGTCGGTTGAGACCCGGGCACACGGTTGACTGCTCCGGTGCCTCGGGAGACCTCTAGTTTGTGGTTTCATGTTCTGGGACATGTGTCTCCCGTCCGTGCCTTTTGGTGCGGCGGGGATGACGGGGCCTGGTGGGCTAGCCGCCAGTCCCCAGTACAAAAGCTCAACGTAGGGCTCATTGTACTCTCTCCCTTGATTCTTAATTCAGTCGTTCCAGACTTAGCCAAATTTTGGCACTGTGTTTCTCCGCTCACCGCAAGAGCTCATGTCTCATCCAGCATGAGCGTGCATGCCCTAGACTCATTTTAGCATGGTATCAGAGCACAGGGGGGCTGTGTGAGCAACAAAGCAGCAGAATGAGTCTGAAACGCAGCTGAGGTGCGCCACGTGGCGCCATGCAGACATAAGTGTCCGGGAGCGACAAACATGTCTGCGACAGCAATAACGACAGCTTTCACCCTCTACCTAAGTTAGGTGTAGTGTTCATTAGGATCCCCCTGGGTGCTACTGAAGCTGATGTATGAGCGGCAGGTTCAGCACCATCGGCAGCAGCGGCAAAAACAGCAATAATGCCTTCCGGCAGAAAAGTGTAATTGTCAGCCGTGTGCCAGCAGCGCGCAGCATCAACAGCAGCCACACGGTGTAGCAGAAGCAGCATTAGCATTGGCAGCGGCATTCAGCAGTGGCAGCAGCCGCAACCAGCCGCATGGCAGCCTGTAGTCGTGACGTTGACTAGCGTGTAAGCAGCATAGCAGCCACAGACAGCAGCAGCCACATTGTGCAGCAGCAGCAGCATTAGCATTTGCAACGACATTGAGTAGTGCGCAGTGCGCGACGGCGGTGGCAGCAGCCGCAACCAGCAGCAAGCAGCCGTGTGCAAGCAGCTTGGCAGCCACAGCCGGTAGCAGCAACACCACTACGTAGCAGCCACTGTAGTCGCGCAGTGCAGACACTCGCCGCCACTTGCTGCGGCAGCAACATTCTGCACCCTGAGCAGCGGAAACAGCGGCAGCAAGCAGCGGCGACGGTAGAATAGCATAAGCATCTTCAGCATGCAGCAGCAGCAGGCAGCAGCGCGAGCAGCGAGCAGCAACAGCCGCATTGCACAGCTAGCGCGCTTGCTAGCGGCAGCAGCAGCAGCAGCGACGTCGCGACTACTGTACTCGCCGAAGCTCCACTGAGCTGCTCCCTCTCTCGCTCGCCCCACTCTCTCTCTCTCTCTCTCCCTCGCCTGTTGGCTCTCCTTCGCCTGCTGGCACTCTCTCTCTCTCTCTCGCCTGCTGGCTCTCTCTCGCCTGCTGTCTCTCTCTCGCTCTCACGGACCCAGCCGCTCCCTCTCTCGCTTTCGGTCCTCTCTCATCCTCGCGTTCGCTCGCTCCCACGGACTCGCTCTCGCGCAGTCCTGCTGACGTCACCGTCGGCACCTCGACGTAGCGAAACCCACCCACGATTCTCGCGTGGGTGCGAAATCACCCACGCGATCGTGGGTGGTTGCCGATAGACACTTGTTCCTCACGCCGGATTTGACCCCGCCACTTCATACCCCCAAAAAAAAACTTGTAGGTCAGACAGAGACAAGCAAAAAACTAGGCACTCATTGACCCCGAGGGGTATTTCTATAACGTTGTCCATTCAGCCAACGAATTACTCCTTTTTATTTTTTCTCCTATATTTTCTTCTTAGAAAGGGGGAAGTTTTCCCATACCCTTCTTTCTTTTTCCTTTCCTTCTTTTTAAGCACAAGTACGTCTACTGTGCACTACAACCCTTTTTATTTCTTAGTTACTTCAAGACTCATCCCTTCTTCTTTGCATCACCTAGGGACAGTGCCAGAACCTCTCACATCATCACATCTCATCATCCCTCTCGACACGATGTTGCCGTGGCCGGGGCCACCTCCTGGCCCTTACCTCACTCAGGGATTTTCTCCCTCACCCACTGATAGTGCCCTGCACTCTCACCCTCTTCATCCGCGACCCTCAGACCCACTGAGGCCGCCGCCGGGACCACCACCACGTGGTCACCCCGGCCATGTGCTCCCGTGGTCGTTTTCTCCACCGCCAGGACATAGTCACCCCCACCACGGGTTGTCTTCGGGCACAGTGCTTCTGCCATCGGCACCACCACCTCATGGTGGTGCTGGTCAATCACTCCTGTGGTCGGTCTCTTCACCACCAGGAGAGAGTATTTTCCTCGCTCCGTCGTTTCACCAGCCTACTAGTGCATTGACGCGGACATTACCCTCTCATGGATCCACGGGACAGCCTCCCATGTGGAAAGCTTCTACTCTGACCGGAGCTAGTACTCTACACGCCTCCTCGTGTCATCAGCCAGACGGCTTGGTGTCCGGACCACCTCCTCCCCCTGGTCAGCCTTCTCCATGGTCCTTCTCGTCACCATCAAGACAGGGCGTTCTTCACGCTCATCCGCACCCTCCTTTGCCATCAGGGGTTGATATGTGGCCGCCAGCACCACCTCTTAGTGATGCTGCTCTCCAGCCGCTCCCGTGGTCGGTCGTTACGCCGCCGGGACGCGGCATTCTCCATTGTCACCACCATGACTCTCAGAGTGGACCTCTTCTTCCACGACAGGATCCCGCTCTTCGTGGGTTTGCCTGCCACTTGTGTGGCGATAGACGCCACGGTTGGCGCCAGTGTCACCTGCGTCCCATTGGGTGGCATCCACCCCGGCTCCCACCTCGTGAGTTCCCTCACACACCACAGCAGACAGACCTACCTCCTTCGTCCGTTCTTCATAGCGACGCTATTGCTGTCCTGTACACCGAGCTCCAGGGTCTGCGACAGATGATGCTGCAGATCAGGGACCATCTCTTCACCCATCCGGTTGACTCTTCCTGTACACCATCGTCCTCATCTTCCTCATCTTCTTCTGAGGGACCTTCCCCGGCTGCACTGGACCTTGCGTCTCAGTCTGCAGCTATTCTCTCCATCCTCCGCTCCACTGGTGTCATGCCACCTCCCAGTCAGCCTCCAGCTCGTCGACGTCGTCGTCGCTGAGCACGTCACATTCGTCTCGTCTCTGGCACGTCTTCATCTCCACCGGCTTTTGTTGTTGCACCGGTTGAGGGGGGGTGTGTGCATCCGTCCACTTCGACATCGACTGTGTCAGTGAGCACCGAGGATGGAGTAGGAGCACCTAGCATTGCACCTGTTGGAGCAGGTCCACTGATAATAGCAGCATCAGACACATCCACACAGTCTACATCCACGCTTCCCGCATCCTCCACAGTACCAGCTACATCGGCTGGTACATCTGCACTTGCTGCACCAACTGCTCCACCTGTTGCCTCGCCAGTAGCAGCGTTCTCTACAGCTTCTACATCTTCAGCAGCAGTAGCAGCATCAGACACATCCACACAGTCTACATCCACGCTTCCCGCATCCTCCACAGTACCAGCTGCATCGGCTGGTACAGCTGCACTTGCTGCACCAGCTGCTCCACCTGTTGCCTAGCCAGCAGTAGCATTCTCTACAGCTTCTACATCTTCAGCAGCAGTAGCAGCATCAGACACATCCACACAGTCTACATCCATGCTTCCCGCATCCTCCACAGTACCAGTTGCATCGGCTTGTACAGCTGCACTTGCTGAACCTGCTGCTCCACCTGTTGCCTCGCCAGCAGCAGCGTTCTCTACAGCTTCTACATCTTTAGCAGCAGTAGCAGCATCAGACACATCCACACAGTCTACATCCACGCTTCCCGCATCCTCTACAGTACCAGCTGCATCGGCTGGTACAGGTGCACTTGCTGCACCAGTTGCTCCCCTTGTTGCCTCGCCAGAAGTAGTGTCCTCTACAGCTTCTACATCCTTAGTAGCAGTAGCAGCGCCAGACACATCCACAGCTTCATCGGCATCAGCCTCTCGTATAGCACCTACTTTGCTTACAGCACCAACTGTAGCAGCTGTGACAGCTGTACCAGTGGCACCATCTACTCCGTCTACTTCTTCACCTAGCTGCTGCAGCATCATCGTCATCTGCTGCATCCACAGCTGCTATGGCATCAGCCTCTTCTATAGCACCTGCTTCGACAGCACCAGATTCATTGGCAGCATCTACCACATCAGCAACCTCACCTGTATCGACGGCATCAGCTGTGTCTACTGTTCCCTCAGTTGTCAGTGATCGTGCAGCAGCTGATAGAGACACCATTCTGACGTCTGAGATCTTGGGGGGGGCATTGGAGTCTTGCCCACCTATGGTAGTGACTGTAGGGTCAGTTCCCTTCACCAGGCCGGCAGCACCCAGTCATTCCCGTCTGAGATGCTGAGTTGAGGAGGACGAGATGCGCTCCCAGATCAGTGTCCAGGAGACTTACGTCGCTACCATTCGATAGACATTGTCCGGCGATGCCCCTCCACCAGAGGATGCTCCTGGTGACATCTTCACTGGGTACATGGGGAGGGGCGATTACATCCAGATGTCTAGAGAGTGTGAGTTGAGGGATGTAGAGGAGTGGTTGCGTGCACTACAGGATGCACTGGCCGAGATGCTCAGAGAGGGTTGTAGTGGACACATCTCACACGGCTCTGAGTCCAGTTCCACAGCACCTTCAGAGAGCAACTCACAGGATGGGGATCCTGAGGTAGTGAGCAGTGATGACATCCCGGACAGCCTTGGGACTGCCTTCAGCTCACCCCCATCCTCGTTCTCTGTACCTGGTCCATCCCTCTTCATCTCCGATTCCTGCACTCCTACCTCAGAGGTTGTCCCGCATCTACATCCCTTTGATGATCCTCAGTCCCTGGACATTTTGAGACACATTGCTTCAGGAGACATGGTACCTGCATCCACTCAGCTTCGAGTAGCAGAGATGGAGGTGCTTGTTCTCCGTAGCGTGGTAGACTCCCTGTCCACCACCTACAATGAGGTGATGGCGGTGCTCGAGGATGTAGAGTTTGAGCTTCGTACAGTCACTCAGGAGGACCATGTTGATCTGCGTCTTCGTGCTTCTCATCTCCAGGGTGAGTTGGTCACTGCGCAGGGGTACCTGCGGTCGTTGGAGTGTTCAACTTCTATACCACCTACAGTGACGAGCTCTCCACACACAGACCCGACTTCATCCTCACCCTCCATTCCAGGAGCGCTCACTACCATCCTCTCTTCACACAGAGCACCAGAGTCTGCTGGTTGGCACTTCTGGCAGCTGCCACATGTGGGGGCTCCAGCCTCTCCCCCTTGTCCTGACCGTCGAGCATTTGGCAGCGTCTTCTCCACCCATGCACCCTCTGAGTGCGATCAGAGTGAGACCCTCGACCTTGCCAGTTGGGATCACTGGGAGCCGCCAGGTGTGTGAGGTGAGACCGAGTTGCATTTCTTACACTACTCTGGAGCTGGTGAGTGATAGGTGTTGGACAGTGGATGAGTGAGGTGTGTACATGGTAGCTACCTCAACATTATCTTCCTTTTCCTTGCTGACGCTTTCACATCCAGAGCCACTCTCAGGTCTAGCCATTGCTTGATTATTCTCCCAGGATCGTTTGGGCTAGGGGGGACTTACTTCTCTCAGTAGGCGACAGCTTTGTGGCCTCCTGCATGCAGGGGGAGCATACTTATATGGGTACACGGGTGTTTGATTTCATGTTCCCATGATTCTCTCATTGAGGGGGAGCATTTGTATCTTCTCAGCTGGTACCTTGTCGACAGCTCTTGCAGCCCAGGGGGAGTGTTGGTGTATGGGCTTTGAGCTATTGTGTAGCCTTGTTTAGGGAGAGCCTCCTAGATTGAACTGATGGTCCTCCAGTGGCTACATTACTTCTTCCGTGACATGTATGGTGCATGCTAGCAGCTCAGTTTACCCATACGCGCTTAGTAGAGTTTTCTCGGTGGTCGAGACCTGGGTACTTGGTGGTTTGTGCCAGTACACCGGGAGACCTCATAGAAGTTCACTACATAGTTCCTGACTGGTGATGCACTCTTTCCATGGTCGAGACCCGGGTACCTGGTGGTCTGTACCGGTACCTCGGGAGACCCAGCACTGAGTTGTCAAGTCTTGTTGGCCCCTTGTCAGATGTGTGTAGTTTGCATGTGGCTGAGACCCGGACGCCCAGTTACATGTTCCGGCGTCTCGAGAGGCCTAAACTTGCCTAGCTTAGCTAGACCGTGATGCTAGTGTGTCACCGTATACTCTTGTTGTGTTTGGGGTATATTTGATATTTTCCTGTCGGTCGAGACCCGGGCACACGGTTGACTGCTCCGGTGCCTCGGGAGACCTCTAGTTTGTGGTTTCATGTTCTGGGACATGTGTCTCCCGTCCGTGCCTTTTGGTGCAGTGGGGATGACGTGGCCTGGTGGGCTAGCCGCCAGTCCCCAGTACAAAAGCTCAACGTAGGGCTCATTGTACTCTCTCCCTTGATTCTTAATTCAGTCGTTCCAGACTTAGCCAAATTTTGGCACTGTGTTTCTCCGCTCACCGCAAGAGCTCATGTCTCATCCAGCATGAGGCATGAGTTCTCACCTGAGACATGGCACGCTGGCATGTCTTGATTCATCTCAGCTGGCAGTCCTGCGTTCTCACCATCCACTAGCAGTCCTCAGTCCTCACACTCGGTACCCACTCCCACACAGTCCCCTGTCCACTCTACTCCCAACTCCTCTCCTGACTCTATGTCTTCTCCGGTGATGGACACTACCGTAGGTGACGCTTCTCAGGCTCTGGTCTCCGGCCCTGAGCCCTACACTCGTGGGTAGAGACTGCGTGCTCTCCCTCCCTCTCAGTCCTCTCAGTCCTCTCGTGAGGGCGCTCGTCCTTCCAGGACGCCTGCTGAGTCTGTTCCCGTTGGCTCGACCAATGCCTCTCAGCCCACTCAGCGGGTCACTCGCTCCAGCGCCTCTTCCTCCACAACTGGTCACTCAGTGCGACCCACCGGTCTTGATGCACTAGGCCTGTCTGTGAGTGTTGTACACCCCAACTCTGCCGTTGGCTACGCTCCTATAGCCCATGAGTTCCACAGTGCTCTTGAGTCCTCCATCGCCAATTATGTCACCGCTTGCTTCGCGGCCTCTGGCCTTCCCACTCTTCCCGCTGAGCCCACCACTGTCTGGCAGGCTCGTGAGGCAGCAGACGCTGACCTCTGGGAGATGGCCATGCAGGAGGAGCTCACGACCCTCCAGGAACATGGAGTCTTTGAGCTCGTGGATCTCCCTACGGGCCGCAAGGCGGTCCCTGCACGCTGGGTTCTTCGGCGTGAGCTGAAGCCCGATGGAACAGTCGACCGGTACAAGGCTCGCCTTACGAATAAAGGGTTCTCCCAGATCCCTGGAGTCGACTTTGACGAGACCTTTGCACCGGTCGGAAGGTACACCACCGCTCGAGCACTGTTGAGTCTTGTCGCCCAGCACGACTGGGAACTGGAGCAGATGGATATCAACAACGCTTTCCTACATGGGAAGCTTGACGAAGAAATCTACATGGTCCAGCCCCCCGGCTTCACCGATGGCACGAACAAGGTCTGGCGACTGCGCAAAGCCCTCTATGGGCTCAAGAAGTCACTGCATTGTTGGAACATGGAGATCTCCTCTACTCTCAAGCGGGGAGGTTACCGTCGCAGCATGGTTGATCAAGCGCTCTTCTTGAGCGCCACCTCAGAGCCGTTCGTGGCCATACTGGTCTACGTCGATGACCTGCTCATCGCCTCACCCAGTCTCGCAGCTGTCCATTTGGTGAAGAGTCTGCTACAGTCTACGTACAAGATGAAGGATCTGGGTCCTGCACGAGTGTTTCTGGGTATGCAGCTTGAGCGTGACCGCCATCGTCGCACCCTGCACGTGCACCAAGCTACATACATCCACACGCTGGGGGAGCGCTTTGCCTCACTGCTTGCAGACATCCCCACCGTATCCACACCGATGACCCCAGCAGGTCAGCGCCTGCTGAATTCACTGGACTCAACATAGCTGGGGGAGCTCGTTGATGTCACCGACTATCTCAGCGTGGTTGGCTCCCTCATGTATCTTCCTACCACCACTCGGGCGGACGTGGCTTTCTCGGTCAACTTCCTTGTCCAGTTCTCCCAGCAGCCTCGACAGAAACACCTTGAGGCCGTACTGTGCGTGGTCCGCTACGCGTTGTCCACTGCACGCGTGGGACTCTGCTACCGTGCCCAGCCTTCAGTGGTCATTGACGGCTACACAGACAGTGACTGGGTACATGACACGGATGCTCGTAGCCACACTGGTTACATTTTTCTCGTCGGTGGGACTGCTGTCTCTTGGAAGAGTGGAAAACAGGGTTGTGTTGCTCGAAGCTCCAGCGAGGCCGAATACGTGGCTTTGGATGTAGGTACGTGTGAGAGTGTGTGGCTGTCCCGCCTGTTGCAGCAGTCGTGTGTTCCCATTCGCTGCATCACCCTGCGCTGTGACAACCAAAGTGCAAAGGCAATTGCTGAGCACGATGGCATGCATCATTCTCGCAAAAAGCACATCAACATTGAGCATCACTCTGTATGCAAGCGCATTGCTGTTGGAGAAGTTCAGGTTGTCTGGGTCGACACTCGTCAGCAGCGTGCAGACTTTGTCACCAAGGTGCTCAGCAGTGGCATGTTCAAAGCGGCTGCACATGCTATTGGCTTGCTGCGTTCTCGTGATGCCCCAGGTTGACGTGAGTCCTGTGATGTACCCTTTGTTCTATGCGTGTGTGCTCTGTTCGTCTGTGGGTCATGGGGGAGTGTTGGTTGTTGTCATGACACACGCAAGTGCCCTCTTGTCTCAACACACACACACACACACCTAACCACTGCAGGTTATTGATCTTGACTGAGGCTCTCCGGTGCAAGACTGTGACGCAGCATGGGGCGCACAGTGGTGGTGACACCATCAAGTCGCAGAGTGGTGGCCACAGCACCAACGCTGTCCTTATGACGAGCCTTAGTTTAGTGATAATAACACATACCAAAATGGGGGATACCTTTGGAGACATGCATGTTTGTGGTGTGACAGGTTTCCTACATACTTGTATGACTCTAGCATAGTGCACCGGGTTGCTGATCCCTCGGGACCACATGTCCGGTTTATACCGGCGTGTGAGAAACCGCCTGGAGCTTGCTCGCTCTAGGGTCAGGTTCGATCCCTGGGTGGCGTCCGGGCCCCACGTCGAGTGATTCACGTGGGTGGCCCGGTCAACCGGTTTTTACCACTTCGCTCACTTGTTACTTACACTTGTTGCAACTCTACTCTCTCAAGGTTTTGAGCTTGCCCCCGATCCATGGTTCCTCCAGTAGCCTGCTACTTGCTTGCTTTCCTGCTTGCTTAGTAATCTCAGCTACCTACAGATCCCTCGCGAGATCGCGATCGAGCGATGGCCCATTTTCTTCGATTTTATTTTTTGACGAGAAACCCCCCTATTACGATTTAGGGTTTTGCACGGGTGGAGCCTGCGCAAAACATAAAACCCTATATCGTAATAGGGGGTTTGCACGTCGAAAAATAAAATCGAAAAAAATGGGTCATCGCTCGATCGCGATTGAGCGAAAACGCCCATTTCAAATTTTTCTTCTTTTTCCATGGCACACAAAACCCCTTGGGTTTGCGAGACAAACACCTTCAAACCCAATCCCGAATTACATTTGGGATTGAGGGTTTCATTTTTTGCGCGGGAATCTGCTGGGCCCCGCGGTAGCGGGGCCCAGCAGATTCCCTTTCAACGCATGGGGTGTCTCGGACCCCTCACGCAAACCCCACGAAAACCCCTCCCTCGAACAATCACAAACACCTCAAACATGGGGTTTGTGATTATTCAAGGGGCGTGATGACATCATCCATCCGAAGCTGCAGCGACGGCATGGTGTCCGCGCACTTTTTTTGGATACGTCGTTATTTTTCTTCGACCGGTGGATGTTTGAGTGTTACAATTCAAATCAGCTGGGTATGGGGTTGTTAAAGAGAGATACATGGATATGGGGGACCTATCAGGAAATCGATGGGTATATGGTCACACCCCCGAATTTCATGTCAATACCCGTTTAGAACGAAACATTCGGCTGTCAACATCGCCATACCCATTTCTGAGAAGTGACGCATTTTCTTCTCACAAAATTCAGTGTTTAATGATCTGGCTCTGTTTCTCGCATAGTTGAACGAAAGTGATATTCATTCCTGCTTTCAATGTGTTCTTTCATCTATCGTGTATTAACTGATGTGCCGAACGGAGCGTAGATGGTGAACAGGTAGAAGTTGCGAGGCAAAACACCATTTAGAATTTGGGAAACTTGAGCAATTTATAATTAGCGGTAAGTGTACTTCGATGACAAGTGTCGAAATGGTCGAACATATATATACAAGTGACGAGTTACGAATGAAGCATAGTCGGGGTCGTTGGGTCGGATGTCAAGCAATGCGTGCGGAGTCGCCTCATGAGTGGTCGGATTTGAGAAGGTCCGCCGAGAAGTCGGGGGTCTTCGGGAATCAACGGTGGAGATGCGCGATGCATCTTTATAAAGCTCGATTTGTCGAGATTCTTTGAGAAGTCGACCAAAATGTTGTGATACTTCTATTCGTAGGTTCGCGAGAATGGTCGACGCTGTCAGAAGGTTCGGGAATATCCAATGGAGGGGGGGCAGTTGGCCAGTTTGCCCTCGGCCGTCGGAGTGAGTATCGCGGTTCTCGTGACGCGATGGGCTGTTTGTGTAATAACATAAATGCCCACTCAACATGATTAGGGACTCGTGTACGTCTGGTACATGACACTTCCCCCCTTGTAGCCGCAACGTCTCGACACGCGTGCAGACGTGGCCCGGAGGCGGCACTAGTAGACGTCGATGAGATGATCGACGTCTCAAAGGTTGTCGTAGGGCTCCCAGCTGTTGTGCGCGACGTTGTAGCCGTGCCATTTGGCGAGATATTCTATCGTCTTGCCTCATCGTTGATGGCAGAGAATGTCCTCGATGACGTACTCCGTGTCTTCGTCTACTTGAACGGGAGGCGGAGGAGGGACATTTCTGCCAGAGAAGTTCTCTCAGGGGTCTCAGTAGTGCTTGAGTCTGCTGACATGCAACACCGGATGAACATCCATAGTGTCGGGGAGTTTGAGTCGCGCAACCACAGGAGTTTGCATGCGTTCGATATCAAACGGTCCCAACCACGGAGGTTTGAGCTTCGAATAGTTGGATCGAAGCTTGATGATCGCCGAGCTGAGGAGGATTCGATCGCCAGCGGTGAAGATGTCGTTGCTGCGATGTCGGTCAGCTGCTCGCTTCATTGTGGCTTGTGTCTTCGCGAGAGTTTCGTGTTTCCTCTTGTTGGTTTATGGCATGTTGTGACCTCTGGCCTCGCTGCACACTCCACCTTCACTGTCGCAGGTGACTAAGCATGAAGACCACCTTCAGCCGACGGCTCCATCATGGTGGAGGACCAGCAGTTGCAAGGAACAAGTGATACAGGGACATTGCTTTTGGTTGTGACATGTTCTGTGCCAGCCGGGGTCATTCCCTGGCTTACTCTTGTGTGGCTTACACTTGCGTGGCATGAATTATGCTCAAAGGTCACAATGGGGTGTGTGTGGTGTTCGAGCCCGAGGGGATAACCGAGAGCGAGATCGAGCTCGTCGCTCGCTTGCTCTCGGCTCCTCACCCGTCACCTAAGACTGCTATGGCCGTGACTCATGCCCGTACTCGTCACTTTTGACTTCGCGTCTAACTTTCCCACGCTTCATGGCTCATTCTAAATCCATCCATGGCTGCTCCCAATCCCACTCCACTCGTTCTTAGACCTCTCTTTGTTGTCTACTGGTATCAGAGCGTGTGGGAGGAGCAGCCCTAGCTCAGCAAGGAACGTCGCATCTAGTCGCCGCCCCAAAGTCCTTGGGACCGCCGTCGGACTCTCCACGGCCCGCTTCCGCCTTCACCACCGCTATTTTGCGGCGTTCCCTCCCTCTCCAACCCTATCCATCCGAGGGCGTCAAATTCCTGCTGCGTTGATCTCGTTGGGATCAGTCTAAGCGTGCATTCCCACTCAATGGCCTATCTCACGTCTGCCGATCGTCACTAACAGCGTGCACACACGTGTCCGACCATCCGCAGCAGTAGGGTTGTGGCAGTAGACCTATCTCCAGGTCCAGTCGGGTTCTCATCCCTCGCTCGCTGTCAGTCCGTACCTAGCCCACTTACTCCAACAGCGGCTGAGACTGTCGCGCTGCCTTGTCCTCTGACACGGAACCTGTGGCAGTTGCATTCACCTTTACCCTACAGCGGTCATCGTCTGCTCCACCCCTGTAGCGACTGTGGCTGTCGTTCTCACCTTGTCGACGGTCTTGTGGCATACCGCGGCGGACTACAGCCACGCCGCCACTAGCCGCCACGTTGGCGATTGAAGTCACGCTGGTGCACCACAGGGACTTCGCCTCTATCCCAGCCGACGCTGCACGCGAGGAGCGGCGGACACCACACCAGGAACGCCATCGACATCGCACCAGCGTCGGATCCCCTGCGTCAGACTCCTCAGCGTCACCTCGCCAGACTCCGGTAAGCTCTCCTCCCCTTCCCGCTCATCACGGATTTGGGAGGGTTGACGACATTGCTGCTGTGGAAACTTCTACGGCCAACTTCCACGCCATGCTCTACCGCGACGCCATTTACTTGGCCAATGCCCTCATCTGTGCGTCAGCTGCCTTCATCGATGCCGCAACAACAACAACCTTTGCTGCTGTAGTTCGGGTGGCACGTGCTCCTGCAGCCACGTCGGCCGGCCGTGCAACGAAAGCCTTCATCGAGGCCGCCGTTGTGAGTGGGTCCGTTGTTGCAGCTGCTGTTGATATCGGCACCCAAGTCTCAGCTGCTGCATCCGCCTTTGCCTCCTCTCTCTCCTCTACCACATCTGCTGTAGCAATCGCTGCCACAACTGTTGGCGCCTCAACGTCAGTAGCAGCCACATCAGCCGCATCCTCATCGTCATCGTCCATCTGCCTCGTGACAGCACTTGTTTCCGTCTGTGCTGTCCTTACCACTCTATGGGCAGCAATTCACCACGGGAATAGGTTTTGTCGTTTCTCGCGGGCGTCGGATATTTCAAACAAGACGCGATTCTGAAGTATCGAAGGAACTGATCCTACTCATTCATAAGTTTTTTCCTCACATGTCGATAATACTCATGACGGCGAATGAAGAGAGACAATCGAAATCGTTTAGACCGTCGAAAATGTTTTGAATCTTGACCAAGCGATTTGAAATTGTCCAGTAAGGGAGTGTGATATGTTCATACTTTTCTCGTAAGAACAAATAGATCTTGGTTTTGTACCCTAGTCGCTGTAAAAATCGGGTCACCACTCCTCGACTTTCTTTCATTTCATTGCAGGATTGTTTCTAGCCTAGATAATAGACCAAACAAGTCGCTATTCGCGACTGTTCGATGTGCACTATTCGAGTCACAAATGCAAGGAACAGGACCTAGGATCGCATATAATAATTCAAATCTCCAAACTCGGAGTGAGTTGGTTTGCCCTTTCTCGATGTCTATGTCGGGTGGCAAACGTACTGATTTGCAGTGTAAACTGCACAATCACTACTCTGGACTCAGCAATTTCGGAATGCGATGTTGCACACTGAGTGTGTGATAAGTGCACTTTTACACGTATATCGATCGCACTGGCCACATGCACTATCTCCATACACTGGGCCCGTCTCTGGACCACCTGGCCAGGATAAGTGAAGGATTAGTCGTGTCAAAGGAGGCAGTGACAAACATATCGCCGTAAAATGACAGTACACTGTCGACGGCAGGTGGACGACCGTCGCGAAGATAAGAGAAGCTGCTAACAGCGATCGACCGGCCGGTTCCAAAGGACGGCTGTGATATCATAGTAAAAATACGATGTTCGCAACTTATCTTTGACCTTTACTACCGAAATCACACTCAAGTACGCTCTCGGACATATATGTCAATCATTGTGTGTTTTTCCACACAATGATTGGTTTAAAATACCAAACATAAACACACACGATTTTAAGAAAAAACAAGATGTAATTTTACCTCAATAGGTTCACTTTTACAAAATAATGCATATGCCAAATAAGACAAAATTCAAGGTTTGATTAGTCACATGAGACAATTTAGCGCACTGAGTGCGCTCGTAGTGTACTTTTGTATGATGACCAAGTGCACTTGCCACATGCACTAGCCCCACGCACTGGGTACCCTTCTAAGAAGAGAATTGGTTTACCACATAAGACAAAAAAATATTGTGCACTTGGACACGTAAGACAAATAATCACACTTAGTGCACTCCGAGTGTACTTTTATATGATGAGTGAGCGCACTTGCCACATACACTAGCCCCACGCACTGAGGTCATTCCTAAAAGAAGCTTGTTTTGTTATGTAAGAAAAAATGGAGATTTTCTTTGACATATGAGACAAATGAGCGCACTGAGTACACTCTTAGTGTACTTTTGTATGGTTTTTGTGCGCACTTGCCACATGCACTAACTCCACGTACTGGAGTCCTTCCGAAGAAGAGATTTTTTATGCCATATAAGGATTGGGGAAAGCTACTCCCTTGTAAGAGAGCACACTCAAGGTATACACTAAAAGACTAGTGTATCAAATGGCCTTGATTAACCATACCTCGTAGTGGAGCAACAATGGTCGCTAGCATTGCGGCCGCGACCGGAATCTCAACCCCATCGGCTCCAACCTGCAGCAGTGGTGACACTACCCTCAAATGGCCGACCTTGTGGAAGGAGTTCACGGAGTCGTTCATCAAGCACTTCACCGTGGGTGACGTGAGGAACAACGCCTGTGCCAAGCTGCGTCGGCTTCGCCAAATTGGCGACGTCGCCGATTGCACCCGCAGGTTTCGTGAGATCGTCGCCAACTGTGACTTTTACTCGCACGAATTGTACTTCCACTACAGCAACGACCTCAAGAACGACGCCCGCGCTGTGACGGTGATGCACGACCTCAACGACGACCTGTCACCAATGGAGGTATGGAGACGATCTCACAAAACCTGCGGGTGCAGTCGGCGACGCTGCCAATTTGGCGAAGCCGACGCAGCTTGGCACAGGCGTTGTTCCTCACGTCACCCACGGTGAAGCGCTTGATGAACGACTCCGTGAACTCCTTCCACGAGGTCGGCCATTTGAGGGTAGGGTCGCCACTGCTGCAGGTTGGAGCCGATGGGGTTGAGATTCCGGTCGCGGCCACAATGCTAGCGACCATTGCTGCTCCACTACCGTGTGGATTGGACCGCATCGCATCGGCCCACCAATCCAACGATGCCCCTCTCAACAAGGTCACGACATAGTCATGGCGCGCCTCGTACCTTGAGGCTTGCACGCCGATGGCAGTGAAGTACAATTTCAGTCCGAGTATCCAAGCGTGCGGAGTTGGCCCATCCTTCTTCGATGGGTCGAACGGCTCCGGCTTGGACGGGCTCGGGATGCTCACCGTAGGTACGTTTGCGGTGGCAACTGCCACTGGTGTTGTCAATGGACGCTTCACGAGCTCCTAATTGAGGTATGCGTTTTGCTTCTTCAACAGGTCCATCTTGGCCTGCATGTCGGCAAGAAACTTCTGCAACGCTGCGGCTGCTATTACTTTGCCTTGCGCATCAAACGCCGCGGCCATGGAGAACGTGCCAGATGAAGTCATCTCTGCGTCCAGTACAACTTCTTCCTCAACGGGTCCTCCGGCTACCGCCTTGTCACCGGAGTACGTGGTTGTCCTTGGACACGGATCCGCCAAAGAGATGAGATGCGTGCTGGTCTACGCTGACCAGGAGAGGTTACCACGTAGATGATTGTGCCCCTGAGCCAAGGGTGGCTCTGATACCAAGTGTAAACCGGGCGCGGTGTCCTAGCCTCAACCGGATGATGTAGACACCAACCGACAGCAACGGCGACCAAGGGGAGGCCGGTGCACGCCTTCCCGGGTTTGCAGAAGCGTAGGGTTGTCTTGGGGGAGCACGGGAAGACGTGTGGTCCAGTGGGAGTAAACTGTACTTGCTATTCAAGTGTCAACATACAAGACTATATGTACATGATGAAAAATCCTAGGCTACCCGAGGTCGCCGAGCCGTGCGTGGCTCCTTATGGGCCTGGGATGAGTGTTATTGCATCAGCATCATGTAGCTCATCTTCCCAGCTTATTGCACCGAGAATTACATCATTCCATGAAGGAACGGCCGAGCTATGGCCGTTTCCGTGAACCACGGCAATGTGCAGCTGGCAGCACCACTCGCGGCGGTGACGGCCGCCCGAAGCGCCCTTTCTGGGAATAACACCTTGGTGCGCCATTCCAAAGTGCCCTTGGTCCTCAATGATCCTTGATTCATTGAATAACTAGGCTCCAAGGCGCGTTTAGGCCTTGTTGGGTCTTCCGAGGGTCGAGCCTTGGTTCTTGGGGATGAATTCTCGTGACCTGTTTCCCCCTCGGCCGGTCCAACCTTTGGCCGGGCGTAACTTCCTCAATTCTTGATGGATCGACCCCGTTCTTGGGCAGATCTCGCACGGTTTTTCCTGTAGATTCCAAATCCATAGTCAGATTACACATTCAAAGAAGCCTCAATCCGTGATCAGTGCCGTTGGCACTGTCTGGCTTACAAAGGCGTGGCGGTTTTGGGACCCTGTGCGTCGTCGTGTCCGTGAGTCTTGCGACGCGTTATTCTTTTTATATCTGTCTTTCTTCGTGACCTAGACATTCTGCCTCCTGCTGACTCCCTCCTCCCCCTCTCTCGGCTGGAGGGGGGGGGCAGTCGGGCCTGGTCCCCCTGCCGGCCCTATGGTTGCACCGTAGCAACCTACAGCCTCGGTCCCTTGCCCGTCGTCTAGTTCGTCTAGCACATCATCCCCTGGTCCGTCTTCTGACGCGCCCAGCACATCATCCCCTGGTCCTTCGTCTGGCCCGTCCACGACCTTGACCTCCCCTAGATCGTCAACCTCTCCAGGGTCAGTCTCCCCTCTCCGTTCCTCCCCCACCCCGGACCGTGTTGCATCGCCTGCCCCTGTCAGTGGCGGACAACTCGCTGGCCTTGCCCCAGTCTCGTTGTTTGTCCGCGGCGGGCGCCTTTGTGCTCTGCCTCACCGCTCTGCCCCCTCCACGTCGTCTACCCGTTCGGTGTAGGACCCTGCTGCTCCCACTTGCCTTGATGCTCTCGGCTTGGCCACTGGTGTTGTCCACCCCAGCTTGGCCCTAGGCTATGCTCTTCTTGTTGCCGAGCATGCAAAGGCCCTAGCCACTGTGTCCTCCGATGTTGTCGCTGAGTGTCACGCCACGTCCAGCATTGCTTCTCTTGCCCCTGAACCGACCACGTCTCCTCAGGTTCGCATGGCTTCTGATGCCCATCACAGGGAAGCTACCATGTAAGCGGAGCTGAAGGCACTGGATGACCATGCCGTTTACAAGCTAGTGGACCTACCAGCAGGGCGCAAAGCCATTGACGCTCGATGGGTCTTTCGGCGCAAGTACAAGCCCGATGGTAATCTTGAAAAGTACAAGGCACGCCTCACCAAGAAGGATTTCTCCCAAGTGCCGGGCATTGACTTCGACGAGACCTCTGTGCCAGTTGGACGGTACACCACAGCCAGAGCGCTGCTGAGCCTTGTTGCTCAGCATGACTGGGAACTTGAACAGATGGACGTGAACAACGCTTTCATGCACGGTTAGCTCGACAAAGAGACCTATATGGTCCAACCCCTGGATTCTCTGATGGCACGAATAGGGTCTGGCGACTGCGGAAGGCTCTTTACGACCTTAAGCAATCACCTCGCTGCTGGAACCAGGAGATCACGTCCACCCTTGAGAAGGGGAGGGGTTCTAACGCAACACGGTAGACCAGTCTCTCTTTGTCATCTCAAGCCCTGCTCCCTTTGTTGCCGTCCTCGTCTGTGTTGATGACCTATTGATTGCATCCCCAATCAGGAGGTGGTCAGCGTGGCCAAGTCACTATTGCAGTCCACATACGAGATGAAGGACCTCGGGCCAGCTCGTGTCTTCCTTGGGATGGTGCTTGAGCGTGACCGGTCTCGCAGCGTGCTTCATGTCCATCAAGCTGCATACGTACGCGGTGTGGGAGAGCGCTTCGTCCCCTTGCTTGAGACAGTGCCCACTGCGTCCACGCCCATAACCCCAGCAGGGCAGCGGCTCTTGAAGACGCAGGACGTGTCCAAGCTGGGGGAGGCGGCAGACGTGACGGATTATTTACGCGTCATTGGTTCGCTCATGTACTTTGCAACCACGACAAGGACAGATGTCGTCTTCGCCGTGAACTTCCTGGCCCAGTTCTCCCAGTGTCCTCGAGCACGACACATGGAGGCCGCCTTATGCGTTGTCCGGTATGCTTTGTCCATTACCAGAACATGCCTCTGTTATCGAGCACAACCCTCAGTGGTAGTGGATGGCTACACTGAGAGTGACTGGACCCACAATACTGATGTTCGCAGTCGCACTGGCTACGTTTTCCTGGTAGGGGGGATAGCCGGGTCGTGGAAAAGTGGTAAGCAATGGTGTGTGGCACGCAGCTCCACTGAAGCACAGTATGTTGCCCTAGGTGCAGGTACGTGTGAGAGTATCTGGTTGTGTCACCTGTTGTAGTAGCTGTACGTACCCATCCACTCCATCGCCCTGCACTGTGACAACCAGAGAACCAAAGCAATTGCTGAGAATGATGGTATGTATCACACATGCACAAAGTATATCAATATGGAGCATCATTTTATGCGTGAGCGCATTGCCGCAGGTGATGTCCAGATCGTCTGGGTAGATACCCGAAAGCAGCGCACTAATTTCCTCACGAAGGCTCTTAGAAGCAGTGTGTTCAAGGCAGCAGTGCATGCCGCTGGGCTTATGTGTGTACGTGATGTTCCTGGCTGAGAGTTTGTCCTTGTGCCCTTGTGTACAGTTCAGTTAATATCACGTCTTGTGACCCTTGTTCCTATGTGCATGTTTGCGTGTGCGTCGGCTGCGGGTCATGGGGAAGTCTTGGTTTATGGCATGTTGTGACCTCTGGCCTCACTGCGCACTCCACCTTCACTGTTGCAGGTGACTTAGCATGAAGACCACCTTCAGCCGACGGCTCCATCATGGTGGAGGACCAGCAGTTGCAAGGACCAAGTGATGCAGGGACCTTGCTTTTGGTTGTGACATGTTCTGTGCCAGCCGGGTTCATTCCCTGGCTTTCTCTTGCGTGGCTTACATTTGCGTGGCATGAATTATGCTCAAAGGACACAATGGGGTGTCTGTGGTGTTCGAGCCCAAGGGAGGGGATAAACTGAGAGTGAGATTGAGCTCGCCGCTCGCTCGCTCTCGGCTCCTCACCCGTCACCTAAGACTGTTATGGCCGTGACTCATGCACGTACTCGTCACTTTTGACTTCGCATCTAAGTTTCTCACGCTCCATGGGGCTCATTCTAAGTCCATCCATGGCTTCTCCCAATCCCACTCCACTCGTTCTCAGACCTCTCTTTGTTGTCTACACCTCCCAGAAGGTGGTGAAGTTGTGACGTTGAACGGCGTCTGCTGGAATATTGCTGCGATTTTGTAGTCCGGCAGGTGTGGCAGGAAGTTTGCCATACACCACTTGGAATGGAGTTTTACCTGTTGTGGTAGAAACTGCTGATATATATGCAATTTTGACGGTCAGAATTTTTTGTGTCCAATCCGTCCCATGAGGTTCGCATAGTGTTCGGAGCAGCTGTTCAAGCGTCTCGTTTGTTCGCTCGGTTTGAACATCGGTTTGAGGATGGAATGCCGTCGGAAGTTGAATTCTGCTTCCGTAGCGAGTCATTCGTTCACGCCAAAAACGGCTGGTAGCCATCTCTGTCACTCGTGATGGTTCTTGGAACGCCGTGTAGCCGTACGATGTTGTTAAGAAACAGTCGTGCACTTCCTTCGGCGGTGACGGTGGTCATTGTTGGGATGAAGTGGGGCATTTTAGAAAATATGCCGATGACCACGAGGATGGCGTCATATCCTTCGGGAGTGACGTGTAATCTGGTGACAAATTCCATGGAGATGTCTGCCCATGGTTCCGTCGAAACCATGGGCAGGAGTCCGGGTGGCCTCGTGCGATGATATTTTTGTCGCTGACAGGTGTCGCAGGTTTTGCAAAAGTTGGCCACGTCGGATTGCGTTTTGTTCCACCAGTAGTTTTTTGCCAACTGTTTCAGCGTCTTTTCCTCTCCAAAGTGTCCATCTGGACAGATGTCCTGGCATTCTTCGAGCATCATTCGGCGAAGTTCGTTATTCGAGGGAACGACCACCTGGCGAGTGAAGCAACGTTGCCAGTAGGGTGCGTCAAACTAAAACTTGGTTTTATCATATCCGTCGTGCTGATCGTAGCCTCGTACGAACAATCACTCGAGGTAGGAGTTTTGCTGCAATAATAGGGTTGTCACTTCGGATGTTAAATCTGGTCGGCGGCTGAGCGCGTCCTCAGGGTTGGCTTTTCATGGCCGGTACTTGATTTTGTAGTCGAACCCGGAATCCAGGAACTCCATCCATCGGGTTTGACGTTGGCTGAGGTTCGATTGCTTCTTCAAATACTTCAATGTGTGGTGGTCGGTGCGCACAATGTATCGGCGACACTCCAGATAGCATCGCCACGTCTTGAATATGTGCACGACCGCCAACATTTCCTTTTCGTGGACCGCGTAGTTGAGTTCCGGTCCTCACAGTTTTGAGAAATTTAGGCGACCGGTTGTTCGCCGTTGTCGTGATCTTGTACAAGAATCGCGCCAATGGCTAAGTCTACTGCATCTGTAGCCATGACGTAGTCGATCGTTGGATCTGCTAAATCATGGGCCTGGCGCCGAGGTCAGAGCGCGAACGCTTCTTGTTCGCTGTCTCCCCACCGCCACTCGTTTTCTTTTTGAGTGAGGTCAGAAAGAGGCACCAACACTCGCTCATAGTCCCTCACAAATAGCCGGTAGTAATTGCAGAATCCAAGAAAAACTTCAATTTCTCGAACGTTGGTCGGTGTCGGCCAATCAGCGACTGCGGCCACATTTTTCGGATCCATAGTGATCCTTCCACCGTTGATGACGTGACCCAAAACCTTGATCAAACGATGACCGAAGTCGCATTCCGAGAGTTTTCCGAAAAATTTCTCTCTCTATAAAACTTTAAGAACTTTCTGGAGATGTCCATCATGCTTCTTTGGGGTGCGGATGTACACCAAAATGTCATCGAGGTATACCACGACAAAATTGTCAAGGTATGGGCAGAAAATTTTGTTCATTGCCGCCATGAACATCGTTGGGATGTTTGTGAGTCCAAACGGCATAACTGTGAACTCAAAGTGTCTGTAGCAAGTTCAGAATGCTCTTTTCTTGATGTCAGCGGTTGCCAGGCGTATCTGGTGATATCCGATACGTAAGCCAATTTTGCTGAAAATCCGGGCTCCTCGGAGTTGGTCGAAAAGTTCGTCGGCTCAAGGGAGAGGGTAGCGGTTCTTGATGGTAGCGTCGTTCAATGCCCGATAATCCACACACATCTCTATTTTGCTGGTTTATCGTTTCACGAACAACACTGGTGTGACGTATGGTGACGTGGAAGGGCGGATGAACCCCTGACCAAGCATCTCGTCGAGCTACTTTTTCAGCTCGGTCAGCTCGTGATCGCTCATCGGATAGGCTCCTCGGATGGTAGGTCTGCTGCTCAGCTTGAGTTTGGTGCTATGGTCGATGTCTCGTTGACGAGATAAGGTGTCCTCGAGTTCATCGGGGAAGACGTTGGCAAACGGTTCGATGGGTGGTGCGAACCCTTCGGGTACCATTGCAAACTTCGTCGAGGCCAATGAGGCTGATGAGGCCGTTGGTGAGTCAGCTGTGGCCACTTCCGCTTCTCCTAGTGGCTCGCGATGTATGAGCCACGCACGAGCTCCTCTCCCTATACAGTGCTCGGCCACGTTGAGTGGTATCGGTAGTACCGGTTGTCGCTTTTCGGCTTCCACGACTTCCTTTGTTACTTCCACCTCTCCTGCTTCCGTTGTCGGCTTTCATCTCACACATGGAAGGTGTCGTTTGGCGCTATCGATTTCCACGTAGACATCGTCGCTGTTCGAGTCGACCTGCAGATTGTGCCGGTACAAGAAATCTTGTTCGATGATGATTTTATGATCGCTCATTGGACAAGACCTCCATAACGTTACATCATGAAGATCTCCCACTTGTATTCGTAGTGGTTCTTGTAGTCTCCATATTTGTACACTCCCATCGACGGTTTTTCCCTCAAACACCCCTGGTTTGGTCTGCAAACCTATTTTGCAAACCATGTCGTTGCTCACGAAGCTATGTGATGCTCCTCCGTCCAATGGTTTCGGTAACCTTCTACGACTTCTACATCCTCAAGGCTAAACTCTTAGCAGTATCGCCGATTGATCGTCCTTGTATCCCTCATCGAACTTTGCGATCTCAGAAACTCTCTGCGGTGATGTGGACCATTCAGATGGGCAATCATTCGGCGCAGATCGCTCCTTGCCGACAAGAGTTGCGCCTTTTACTCCTGTCTTCTGCCGTTTCCAGACTCATTTTTCTACAAATTCTTCCCCTTTTTGGCCTGTTGCTTACTCTGACAGCTCCGAGTGATGTGCCCGAGTTTTCCGTAGTTGTAGTATGTTCATGTCTCTCTTTGGTCGATGACGTCTAGTTCCATCGGAGTCGAGGAGTCCGTCGACTCGGTTTTTCCATGTCCACGATAATTGTGGTTAGGAGGTCGCCAGCTGTAGGATTCCTGGATCCGAGCGTTGTAGTCGGTGCTGTTGATCCTTTCTGCTGCTGCAATCATCCGCGACAAGTCGTTTTGGACGCCAAAAATAGCGATAGCTCGCCGGATATCTTGCTTGAGGCCGTTGTTGTAGTGAAAACAAATGTCTTCTCCGGTGATGATCTCGCGGAATCTCTGTGTATACTCCACCACGTTGGACTACTGACGTAGACGCTCGAGTTTATACAGTGCGTCCGACTTCTTGTTCAGTCTTCCAAAGCATGCAAGCATCGTGCACGAGAATTCACTCCAGTCTGTTGGCGGCGTCAGCGCATTTTGCCACTGCGGGTTGATCTGCTCCAAGGGTAGAACGCCTGCGGTTGGTGATGTGAGACGGGCGCCGTGAGCCGTTGATGCTGCTTCGCCGGTCTCCTGCTATCGTTGGATGGTCTTTAGGTCAGACCAACTTAACGCCGTGCCACGCAAAAGTGCGGCCGCGAGGTTAGTTTTCTTCTTAATGTCATTGATCCCAGCAGCGGTGAAGTACACTCGTCAGTCACATCCAAACCGTTGACCTTTTCGAGTTAGCAGGATCGAACGGTTTTGGTGGAGCTGGACAAATTTTGTGTTCGCTCGAGAGTTGGGAATTTCTCTCGACGAGCACCGCTTCACGCGCGCTTGTGATGCAAAGTGCCTCCATCGTGACGTTGAGTTGTTGGAGCAGGTGGCTGTTGATGCCCTCGAGTGCGGAGATCCCGTTCGCCAATTCCTCGTTGATCCACGCCTATCGTCTTGTGCCACATGTCGTCCCTGTCGATGTTGTCAAGGCTGTCGGTAGGGATGGCAGGTTCATTGCCGTCGGGTCCGTGACCTGATTGGTCACCAAAGCCGTAGGGATAGTTCCAGCTGCCGCGAAGCCTACCACGCGAGCGTTTGTTGCCGCTTTGGGGTTCGCGTGCATCGACACGTTCTGCTCCTCCATCACCGAAGTCATCGCCAAAGACTCGCTGTTGGTCGTCGGTTCCACTCGCTCGGCTCACGTCGTAGTCACGAAGTCTGTGAAGTCTTGACGTATGAGATGCATCTCCAGCACTCTGGAGATGATGAAGACTTATACGAGGTATTCCTCTGGATGGGTGAAGTAGTCAGATGCCTCTCCAGCACTGTTGTGCTCTGATACCAAGTGGTATGCTGAACGGAGCGTAGATGGTGAACATGTAGAAGTTGCGAGGCAAAACACGATTTAAAATTTGGGATACTTGAGCAATTTATAATTAGCGGTAAGTGTACTTCAATGACAAGTGTCGAAATGGTTGAACACATATATACAAGTGACGAGTTGCGAATGAAGCATAGTCGGGTGCTAAGAAAGAAGAATGTAGAATTGTTAAGATGAAGAAGTGACGTCGTACAACTGACAGAGCATACAAATAGTTGGAGCCACCGTCCTGGCTGGACTAGCACGCACGCACCATCCAAACGGCTTTTAGCCGTTGACCTGAACGGTCCTAAGCTTTGGGGAAATACGTACTAGGGGCAAGGTCATCAAATGACCTGCCCCATTAGTTTCTAACATTACACGGGAAGACATTCACTACTTTAACATGACAGCGTGAGTCTAACACTCAACCGGCACCACCAGTTCGCTACTTAGAACCAAGTAGTTTAACATCACACCACAAGCAACAGGTGTGAAGCTTGGAGCCTAGTGGAGCATCGGATGGGATGGTAGCGAATCGCTATCCTACACCCTGTCAGCAGTTGTAAGAGGGATGACAAAGCCAAGCCCATTCCCTCAAAACGGGTGGCATTGCCGAGGGTGTGACACCAGAGTCACCATGGTTGCCACGCAAGTAGCGGTAGAGCTTGGCGATGACCACCATAGTCGAGAGCAAGCCCTGCAAGCATTGGCAAGTGACGCAAAGACAGAGAGGTAAACCAGGCCACATGCCATGTGCGTAGGCACATGACATGTGGCAAAATAGACCGGGAAGAGGGAAGAGTGGAAGGGGGAGGTGGCAGGTAAGGAGGAGGAGGAGGAGGAGGGGGAGGAGGAGGAGGAGGAGGAGGAGGAGGAGGAGGAGGAGGAGGAGGAGGAGGGGGAGGAGGAGGAGAGGAAGGAGGAGGAGGATAAGGAAGGGGAGAAGGACAATGACGAGGAGGACCGGGAGGAGGGAGAGGAGGAGGTGGGGGAGGAGGAGGAGGACCAGGAGGAGGAGGAGGAGGAGGAGGAGGGGGAGGAGGAGGAAGAGGAGGAGGAAGAGGAGGAGGAGGAAGAGGAGGTGGAGGAGGAAGAGGACAATGAGGAGGAGGAGGAGGAGGAAGAGGGGAAGGAGGAAGGAGAGAAGGAAGAGAAGGAGCAAGAGGGGAAGGAGGAGAAGGGCTACGATGGAGAGGAGGAAATGCAAGGGAAGAGGCAAGGCGGAGGGAGAGAGCGTGAGCAAGGTGCGGATGAAGAGCACGGAGGGCAGCGAGGGATTCGGAGACGACGACAAGGACGGAAGGAGGCAATGCGACGCAAGCGGTGGAATGGTCATCAAGGACTCTTTCACATGACTGGTAAAGAAAGAGAACAGACGCGCTGGGGATAGAGTATGAGTCAAGAGGAGGACGGGGGAGAGGGGATGCGGAAAGGTCGGAAGGACAGGGAGCCATCGAAACAGAGGGCAAGAAGCCCAGGAAACAGTGGACGAGAGAGAGAGAGAGAGAGAGAGAGAGAGAGAGAGAGAGAGAGAGAGAGAGAGAGAGAGAGAGAGAGAGAGAGAGAGAGAGAGAGAGAGAGAGAGAGAGAGAGAGTGAGAGAGAGAGAGAGAGAGAGAGAGAGAGA
>SZWC01001677.1:104583-149583 GCA_023375785.1 Penium margaritaceum
GAGGAGGGGAGGCCGCCACGCACCGAAGAGGGGGGGAGGGCACCACACACGCCAACGAGGAGGGGAGGGCGCCATGCACCAACGAGGGGGGGAAGGGCGCAACGCGCACGACGAGGGGGGGGAGGGCCCCACGCACGCCGACGAGGAGGGGAGGGCGCCACGCGCCAACGAAGGAGGGGAGGGCGCTACGCGCGCCGCCGGAGGGGGGACGCGCCGCGCACGTCCAGAGAGGAAGGGGGGAGGCAATCAGAAGGTGCGCGGATCCGGATCCGAGCACCACAGAGGGAGTTTGAGCAACGGAATGTGGACGGGAGCTGTGATGAAGAAAGGAGGGCGAATCGGCAAAGGCACCGACGACCGACGATGAGAGGAGCGGAAGCGGAAACAGAGATGAAACGCGGCACCCACAGTCAACTGGCCTAGCTTGATGCCATGCTGAGAAAGAAGAATGTAGAATTGTTAAGATGAAGAAGTGACGTCGTACAACTGACGGAGCATACAAATAGTTGGAGCCACCGTCCTGGCTGGACTGGCGTGCACGCACCATCCAAACGGCTTTTAGCCGTTGACCTGAACGGTCCTAAGCTTTGGGGAAATACGTACTAGGGGCAAGGTCATCAAATGACATGCCCCATTAGTTTCTAACATTACACGGGACGACATTCACTACTTTAACATCGGGGTCGTTGGGTCAAATGTCGAACGACGCGTCGTGAGTGATCAGATTCAAGAAGGTGCGCGGAGAAGTCAGTGGTCTTTGAGAATCGACGGTAGAGATGCGTGATGCATCTTTATAAAGTTGGATTCGTCGAGAGTCGTCGAGAAGTCGACCCAAAGGTCATGATTCTCTGTTCGTAGGTTCGCGAGAATGATCGACGCTGTTAGAAGGTTCGGGAATGTCCACTCGAGGCGGGGCAGTTAGCCAGTTTGCCCTCGGTCATCGGAGTGAATATCACGGTTCTCGTGATGCAATGGGCTGTTTGTGTAACAACATAAATGCCCACTCAAGAAGATTAGGGACTCGTGTACGTCTGGTACGTAACATCAACCGCCTTTTCCCGGCGTTTTCCCTCCCTTTTCAGGCTGTCACTAAAATTCATCCATAGTTTCGGCCATACATAGGTTTGAACCCGAGCGCCCGACTTCTCGCCGTGTAGCCAGGCGTGTCGCCAAGTCCGGCAGTGCGGTCCGGTGCAGGGTGCGCATCGATTCAAACGTTTGTATTTGCAAGTTCAAATTAACAAATTTCGGGCAAAAAATCCACCAATAATATTTGATAGATATATTAAAACGAGATTTTGTTCATTTTTTTACCACTGAAATTCATTGGTCGAATCCCGAGTTCACTGACAATTCGACGATAATCCTTCAGCGAAATCAGCCATTTTGGACTCGCGACTCAGCTTCACTGAAGGATGAAGGCTTCAACCACCGCCAAGAGTGAACGAAAACTTCGCTTGTCTCGCAAAAACTCTTGGCGGGTTTGCAACCGGTCTAGTAAGCTCGCTTGAGGCCATGTCAACTCACAAAGCCTACGTGGCAGGCGCGAAACATTGTTGAATACTGAATTTTGTGATAAGAGAACGCGGCAAAGGGCGCAAGGCTGCACGCAAGGCGTGCATGGGTTACGAAATACAACCAACAGACATATGAAATGAATCGAGAATAAAAACAAAACGATCTGGAAATGCAAATTAATTATGTGTCAAAAGAAATTACGAGTTTTACGTTGGGTAGAAATGATGGAAGAAATCAAAACAATTTCATTTGTACATTCATTGAACCACGGTGATATAGAATCTACTCATATGTTTCAAATCAACAAGAATTGAAATAGAATAAGACAATTAAGTTTCAATGACAGAATTGTTTGTGTTTGTTGAATGTCTTGGTTGGGGTTGAAACGTTTCTTGTACGAGTGGCTTTGATGCGAACTATTTTTTGTGTTGTCTGTGGTTGTTTTCTGATTGAGCTTGCTTGCGGTCCATTTCTCTTGTGTCGCACTAGATTGTTTGAAGGGTCAAGATAGACCTCACTCTAGATCGGCAGTCTCGCTCGATCCACATCAAGTTGGATCGAGGAATACCCTCCACGTTACTTGTAGTCGGCCCCTGCCGGGGCCATTAGCGAGGGTCTGAGATGTTGTGCGACAATCTACAAAAAACCAATGCCGGTGATTTTTGATCTTCGCACATCTGCCAAGTGGGATGTGCCACTGCATGTTAGGTTTTGTTTTGCTCAACTCTTCTTCTGAAATAAATGTGTAGGATATGTGGCACGCATCCTGTTCACTGGAGGGATGAGTCTCGCATTTTGGCCGAGCTCCCAAAGGTGGACAAGGTGGTATGGGAAACAGGGGAAAGATCAGATTTTGAAAGGTGGATGCAAAATGGAAAACAGTAGGTTTACTTCGTACCCTAAAACATGGTTGCTGGTGATATGTTATATTCCTTACATCACATGGAAAACCCGAGTCCATCGATGAAAAATCACAAACATCACGGTGCTTGTTGAAAATTTCTACGCGTTGAAAATATCTACCGGCCGTCCAAATTGTTATGCCAAACAAAGCGTAGATGGTGAACAGGTAGAAGTTACGAGGCATAACATAATTTAGAATTTGGGACATTTGAACAATTTATAATTAGCGGTAAGTGTACTTTGATGACAAGTGTTAAAATGATCGACCATATATATACAAGTGTCAAGTTACAAATGAGGCATAGTCGGGGTCCTTGGGTCGATTGTCGAGCGACGCGTGCAGAGTCGCGTCGTGAGTGGTCAGATTTGAGAAGGTCTGCCGAGAAGTCGGGGTTCTTGGAGAATTGATGGTGAAGATGCGAGATGCATCTTGATAAATCCAGATTCGTCTCGGTGCGTCGAGAAGGCTAACGGAAGTTCGTGATACGTCCGTTCGTGTCAATGCGACGGATAGCAACGGTCTAGAAAACGGGTCCAGACATGGGAGGCCGCCAACCGCTCTTGGTATTGCAACCAAGATAACATATCACCCTCAAACGAGGGATCCACACTTTAGGTTCGCTTGGTTTGCAACCTCACGAAGTCCGCATGTTGGTCTTTAGTGTCTACCTTTGGTTGGACACTCTGTGAGGAGTCTCAAAAGGCAAGAACTGTAAATGGATGCATGCAAGGTACACGCTTTTATACTTGGAGAGCCTTGCTAAAGCTTCTGCTTGTAGTAGCTCCACTGGAGCCAACCTCAACCTTCAGTCCTACTTGGCGCGTCCTTAGACCACCATGTGTCATCCTCAAGTCAGGCTCTAGTAAGCTTCCTAGAAGCTTCCTGTCCCAGTTTTGGCCACAAAGAAGATTGCGGCCGTCGCGGGGTTTGAACCCGCAACCTCTCGATTGAGACTCTGGTGCCTATTCAACCATGCCAAAAAGGTATGGTTCCTATGATGAGCCACAGGGGACATACCCATTATGGGTAGTGCATTCCTGGCCCATCTCAGAACACACCAAGGGGACGTACTCCACAGAGCACTGCATGCCTTGTCTGTATATGTAGCTAGCCAGCTAGGCAGTGGACAAGGTGCGTACTATTTCAACAAATCTTTCCCTTGCACCTCTGTCCATCTCGCGCTTACTGGGCTCGATCAATGCCTTGGGGCTCACCCTTCCTCTGCCGAACTCCTCATGCCAAATCCACAAATGCCTTCATAGTTGAAGTCGCTCTCCAGCGGCTTGGTCATGCAATCAGCAAGCATGCTCTTTGTTCCGCAGTGCTGCAAGTCCACCACGTTCTTCATGACCAGGTCACGTGAGTAGTGGTAACGTATGTCGATGTGCTTCGTTTGCCTGGAGATGATCTCGTCTTTAGCCATCGAGATGGCGCTCATGTTGTCCACGTGTACGACCGTGGCATCCATCTGTGGCACTGTCATTTCGCCAAGGAGGTTGCACAGCCACTGAGTCTCTTTGCACAACTCAGACAGAGCAACATACTCTGCCTCAGCCGTGGACACGGAAACATAATCCTGCTTCCTGCTGGCCCATGAGATGGCAGCGCCATTCAAGATGCACACGTATCCAGAGGTGGATTCCCTGTCGTCGAGGTTTCCTCCCCAGTCAGCATCGGTGTAGCACTTCAGGCGAAGGGGTTCCGTTCCTTCTTGGCCTCCAAGGACGAGGCCCATGTGACGTGTCTTCTGCAAGTAGCGCAAGATGCGCTTGACTGCCTGCCAATGTTGTGGCCCAGGGTTGGCCACAAATCTGCTCACTTGTCCCACAGCATAGCAGATGTCCGGACGAGTCCCTACCATGGCGTACATGCTGCTACCCACAACAGAATGGTAGGGGATGTCTTGCATCTCCCTTTGTTCTGCTTCATTGCTTGGCAAAACGGAGGCCTTCAGCTTCGTATCGGTCGTCATTGGGGTGTTGACAGGTTTGCAGTCTTCCATGTGGTAGCGCTTCAGTACCTCACTGATGTATTTGGTTTGGTTGAGTTCGATGGTGCCTGCTACTCAGTTGCGGTGGATGGCGATCCCAAGGTAGTACTCGAGAGGACCCATGTCCTTCATCTTGAACCTTTTGCTGAGGTCAGACTTCAGCTCATCCAGCAGCCTGTCTGAAGACGAGCAGATGATCAGATCATCCACGTACAACGCAACCAGCATCATCCCTCTCCCATCATCGCGCACGTACAAGCTCGGGTCATTTTGGCAATGCGTGAAGGAGAGACCAGTCATGAAACTGTCCATCTCTTTGTACCACATCCTTGGGGCCTGTTTCAGCCCGTAGAGCGCTTTCACCAACTTGCTCACCTTGCCCTTGGGAGCTTCGACTCCTTCGGGTACCTCCATCAGCACTTCCTTGTCAAGCCTCCCATAAAGAAAAGCTGTCCTGACGTCCATCTGGTACATCTCCAGGTTGTTTGCGGCTGCAATGCCAAGGAGAGAGCGGATGGAGGCAAAGGTCACGACGGGCGCGAACGTCTCATCGTACTCGGAGCCCGGGCATTGAGAGAACCCCTTAGTCACTACCCTTGCCTTGAACCTGTCGATGCTGCCATCTTGCTTCTTCTTCACTCGGAGGACCCACTTGGATCCCACCACGTGGGCCTTGTCGGGTCTATCCACCAGCACCCACGTGCCGTTCACAGCAATGGACGCGAGCTCACTGTCCATTGCCTCCTTCCATTTGGCCACATCTGGGCCATTCATCACCTTTGCCACTGTGGATGGCTCTCCCTGAGCCATGCACGACCAGCTAAGGCCGGTCCAATCATCCTCATATCACAAAGGTGCTTTCTTTGGTCACAAACTGCACCGGGATGCTGGTGCGGCTTCTTGCTTTGGTACTCGTACTTCCATAGGTGGTGGTTTGTCGTCGTCGTCGTCGTCAGAAGAGTTGTTAGACTCTAAGTCAGACTCGGAAGCTCTGGACGCCTCGGCATCTGCGTCCATGTCTGATGATGCGTCATCCTCCGCAGCTACTCTCCCATTGCCACCACCTGCTGGTAAAGCGAGCCAGTTGTCAGGTGCTTGGTCTCCGGACTCAAGCAACACTATCCACTCTCCCGCTTTGGGAGCGAGGATTGGGTCCAGCAGCTCTCCCTTTCCAAGGGTGCGTTCATCGAACACGACGTCGCAGCTCCTCACGAGCTTGCATGTTGCCTGGTCCCAAAGTCGATAGGCTTTGTGTGATGTGTCGAACCCAACCATGACGCACTTCTTGGAACGTGCGTCCAGCTTGCCTCCACCTTCTCCCGACTGGATCTTCACCCATGCAGTTGACCCAAACGCCTTCAGATGAGATGCGTTAGATTTCTTCCCCGACCATGCTTCCTGTGGGATATTCAGCTGCTTGTCCTGCTCCTTTCCACACTTTCGCAAGGTGGTTGCTGATGTGAGGTTCAAGAGGTAGCAAGTCGTTGTTGCTGCTTCAGCCCAAAAGCGAGGTGGGAACTTGGCGTCGAAGAGCATGCTTCGCACCATGCCGAGTAGGGTCTGGTTCATCCTCTCGGCAACACCATTGCTTCGGGGGTTGTAAGGGGTGGTTTGCTCGTGGCGGATGCCATGATGCTTGAGCCAAGGCTTGCATGCCTCGTACTCACCCCCATTGTCACTTTGGAGCGTTTTCACTTTCTTGGACGTTTGCCGCTCCACCATGGCGACGAACTCGAGGAGCTTCTCCTTGACCTCTCCCTTTGTTTTGAGGAAGTAGATCCACAACTTGCGGCTGTGGTCGTCGATGAAGGTCAAGAAGTACTTGCTTCCTCTGTTAGACGGTGTGCGGAAGGGTCCACACACGTCACTGTGTATCAGTTCCAAGACATGCTCTGCTCATTGACCTCCTCTTCCAAACGGCTTCTTCTTTGCCTTCGCTTGGAGGCATGGTTCACACAATGTTCACCCTTCGCCATGCTTCATGGTGCACCCTTCCATTCCATGGACTACCTCTTGCTCCTGCATCTTCTGCAGCGTGTTGTTGGCCACGTGGCCAAATCACCGGTGGCACTTGATTCGGGAGAAGGCATCTCAGAGCAGCGAGGACGAAGCAATCAGAGGAGTAAAAATGGACCAGTGGAAGTCTGAGAGAAAAACAGTAAAGGCATACCGGTTTCGGCCAAAAAAGGCCTTCATCAGTGCCATACACATTCTATCCAGACACTACCGCTAAATAGCAGGCAATGGTCCAAAGCGACGCGAATGACTGCGCCGAAAGGAGTCGGCGGCAGGTTTTAGGTTCTACGCATTCTCAAAAGTAGTCCGGTGGTCATCTTGTAACCTAGAGGACGTAAGGTAGGTGCCTAATTTTCTAGGCAGTCTCCATGCCAAAATAGCACATCGTGAGAACACGGTGGCGTTGTATCCTTGAAGGCGTTTTGCAAAATGTTGGAGACGGCGCCCAAGTCGTAGGCTCTCTAATTTTGGATTTAAGAGAGCCTTTAGGACAAGAGGCCTCATTTGTTCTGTTGACGCCTTTGGAGAGGATTGGCCTTCACAAAGTACCTCAGCATCAGTGTCCTTGGTTGATGTGGCGGCCGCAATGGTTGCTAGTGGTGCATCCTTTGGCTCTGGTGCCACTGTCTTTGTGGCACATGCAAGTCCCTCATCCGACGCCTTGGTGACTTTTGTTTGAAGCACGTAGAGGTGGTCGACTCTTGGAGCTTGAAGCATGAGGTCGTCTTTGGTGTACAAAATCTGGATGTCCTCATTTTTTAGAGCCACCGCTTCCTTGTTGGTGAACACCACTGTCATGTTGTTGTCGGTGATTTGTGAGACGGACATCAAGTTAGCTACAAAGGAGGGCATGTACACCACCTTTTGAAGGTTGACCGCCTTCTCCGCACCGTTCACATTGAGCGTGATCACCTTGTCCCCTTCGCCCATGGCTTGGACGACGCCGCCGTTTGCACACTTGATGCGCATGACAGATTCGGCCATGGAGACAAATCCACCCTTCTCTTTTGATGGGTGGTGGTTGGTGCCCGAGTCAAGGGCAAATACCCCGGGCCTAAGGATCGCTTTCCCCTTCATGGGCAGCCCCCTAGCCATCATGTTGGTGAGCTCCTTCTTCTCCTTCCCACCTTTGTTCCCGCCTTCTTTCTTGGGACTACGGCAGTCCCTAGCCCAGTGCCCAGCCTTGCCACAGTTGTGACAGTTGCCGGGCTTCTTAGAACTCTTCCCGCCACTGTTTCCTTTCCCTCCACCACCACCGCTTCCACTGTTGCCTTGACTGGATCGAGAGCTTGCACCTNCTAAGGATCGCTTTCCCCTTCATGGGCAGCCCCCTAGCCATCATGTTGGTGAGCTCCTTCTTCTCCTTCCCACCTTTGTTCCCGCCTTCTTTCTTGGGACTACGGCAGTCCCTAGCCCAGTGCCCAGCCTTGCCACAGTTGTGACAGTTGCCGGGCTTCTTAGAACTCTTCCCGCCACTGTTTCCTTTCCCTCCACCACCACCGCTTCCACTGTTGCCTTGACTGGATCGAGAGCTTGCACCTTGTCCACCGAAGCGAGAGGCATATGCTGAGATGTTTGCCTCACTGCCACTGCGTCGCATGGACTCGTTGCGGACGTGTTTGGCGACAGCCTCATACATCAGATCGGCCCCCTTCCAACCACCAAATATGGTGATCAAGGATCCCCAGCTTTCCAACAACGCCATTAGAAGGATCATGGCACACATGTTGGAGTCGAGCTTCCATTCCATTTGCTGGACCTCTTGCAGCATGTTGTCGAACGACTGCAAAAATGCGGGTATCGATTCTCCTTCGCTCACCCTCATCGACATCAACTGTTGGAAGATGAAGAGTCTGTTTGCTAGGGCATTCGATTCATGCACACGTGAGAGCTTTGCGTAGGCCTCGGCAGCCAACGTGCATCCTGTGATGTGGGAGTGTTGAGTCTCGTTGATGGACGTCACAAGTATGGCGAGAGCCATGTTGTTCTTCATCGTCCATGTCACAAGGTCAGCTGCATGCGTCGTCACCGTCGCATCGGTGGGTGTTGTCTCGGTCCCTTTTAGGATGTCGAGGTAGCCACGCACGTTCATGACAATCTCAAACTGCCATTTCCACAAGGGAAATCCTGTCCCCGTGAATTTGGACATACCGGCCTCAAGGCGGGCATGAGTCGGATCTGCCATTTCCTACGGTTGCTCGTCTTCTCTGCTTCACTGCTACTCTGCTTCATTGAGGCCGATGAGGCTGATGAGGCTGCTGACTGCGACCGTTGTCAAAGGTGCAGTTAGTTCCATTGCATACCCCTCCTGCCGATGATTGCCTAAGGCGATGGTGCCGTCGTGAGAGAACGGACTCGGGGTCGTACCACCTTCTAAAAAGGGGTAGAGCTTAATCCCGTTGGGGCTCGAGGGTCTTGTCCAACATGGACAGAGCTGTTCCTCGTCCCCTAGTCCGCCACGTGCGTGCACCCTACCTGAAGAAGCCGATGGAGCCGATGGAGCAGATTGGAGCCATCCGATCTTCGTGTACCTCTTGTACCTGTGCGCCCTGCAACACCACGCGCTAGATGGTCTTGGAAGCGTGCCTTCGAACCAGTAGTGTGGACCCATAACCCTTTGTTAATGCGCCGGATAGCAACGGTCTAGAAAACGGGTCCCGACATGGGAGGCCTCCAACCGCTCTTGGTATTGCAACCAAGATAACATATCATCCTCGAACGAGGGATCCACACTTTAGGTTCGTTTGGTTTGCAACCTCACGAAGTCCGCATGTTGGTCTTTAGTGTCTACCTTTGGTTGGACACTCTGTGAGGAGTCTCAAAAGGCAAGAACTGTAAATGGATGCATGCAAGGTACACGCTTTTATACTTGTAGAGCCTTGCTAAAGCTTCTGTTTGTAGTGGCTCCACTGGAGCCAACCTCAACCTTAAGTCCTACTTGGCACGTCCTTAGACCGCCAAGTGTCATCCTCAAGCCAGGCTCTAGTAAGCTTCCTAGAAGCTTCCTGTCTCAGTTTTGGCCACAAAGAAAATTGCGGCCGTCATGGGGTTTGAACCCGCGACCTATCGATTGAGACTCCTGTGCCTATTCAACCATGCCAAAAAGGTATGGTTCCTATGATGAGCCACAGGGGGCATACCCATTATGGGCAGTGCATTCCTGGCCCATCTAAGAACAGACCAAGGGGACGTACTCCACAAAGCACTGCATGCCTTGTCTGTATGTGTAGCTAGCCAGCTAGGCAGTGGACAAGGTGCATACTATTTCAACAGTTCGTAGGTTAGCGAGATGGGTCGAAGCTATCGGAAGGTTCAAGAATATCCACCGAGGACGGGGCAGTTGGCCAGTTTGTCCTCGGCCGTCAGAGTGAATATCATGGTTATTGTGATGCGATGGGCTGTTTGTGTGATAACAATAATGCCCACCTGGAAACATTAGAGACTCGTGTACGTCTGGTACATAACACTTTGCCTCCTTTTAGCCGCGACATCCCGACGCGCGTACGGATGTGGCCTCGTGACGGCAATAGGAGCCGTCGATAAGATGCATGACGTCTCGGAGGTTGTTGTAGGGATCCCAGCTGTTATGCGTGTCGTCATAGCCGTGCCACTTGACGAGATATCCTGTCGTCTTGCCTCGTCGTCGATGGCCGAGGATTTCCTCAATGACGTACTCTGTGTCTTCATCCACTTGAACAAGAGGCGGAGGAGGGACATCTCTGCCAGGGAAGCTCTCTTCGGGGTCACGATAGTGCTTGAGTCTACTAACATGGAACATCGGATGAACTTGCACAGTGTCAAGGAGTTTGATTCGCCTAACCACAGGGATTTGCATGCGCTTGATCTCAAGCGAGCCCAACCATCGGGGTTGGAGCTTCGAAAAGTCAGCTCCATGCAGTTTGATGTTGGCAAAGCTGAGGAAGACTCACTCGCCAGCAGCAAATACATCGTCACTGCGATGTCGGTCAGCTGCTCATTTCATCAACTCTTGTGTCTTCGCGAGGGTTGGTCGTGTTTCCTCCCAGATGGTGGTAAAGTCTCGACGTTGAATGTCGACTGTGGGAACATTATTGCGACTTTGTAGTCCTAAAGGTGTGGCGGAAATTTTGCCATACACCACTTCAAATGGAGTTTTTTCCCGTTGCAGTGGAAACTGCCGAAGTATATGCGATTTTGGCAGTTGGGAGTTTTTGTGCCTAAACCATCCCGTGAGTTTCGCATAGTGTTCAGAGAAGCTGTTTGAGCATCTGATTTGTTCGCTCGATTTGTCCGTCGGTTTGAGGATGAAACGCCGTTGAAAGTTGAGTTTTTCTGCCATAGCGAGTCATCAGTTCGTGCCGAAAATGGCTGGTAAATCGACCGTCTCTGTCGCTCATGATGGCTCTCGGTATGTCGTATAGCCATATGATGTTTAGAAACAACCGTGCTATTCCCTCGGCGGTGACGGTGGTCGTTGTCGGGATGAAATGGGAAATTTTGGACAACCTGGCGACGACCACGAGGATTGCGTCATATCCCTTGTGTGTGACCGGTAGTCCTATGAAGAAGTTCATGGAGATGTTTGCCATGGTTCCGTCAGAACAGGGAGTGGTTGCAGGATTCCGGGTGGCCTCGTGCGACGGGAGTTTTGTCGCTGACACAAATCGCAGGTTTTGCAGAAGTTGGCCACGTCGGATTGCATCTTGTCCCACCAATAGTTTTTTGCCAGCTTCTTCACTGTCTTGTCCTCTCCAAATTGTCCACCGGGTCTGGTGCCGTGGCACTCCTCGAGCAACATACGACGAAGTTCGTCGTTCAGGGGAACGACCACTTGGCGAGTGACGCGTCGTCGCCAGTAGGGTATGTCAAACTAGAATTTCGGTTTATCATATCCCTCATGCTGGTCGTAGCCTCGTGTGAACAGTCGCTCGAGGTACGGGTCTCGTTGTAGCTGGAGTGTTGCCACGTCAGCCATAAAATCTGGTCGACGGCTGAGTGCGTTCACCGGATTGATTTTTCCTGGCCGGTACTCGATATCATAGTCGAACCCAAATTCAAGGAACTCCATCCATGGGGTTTGAGGTTGATAGGTGACGAACCCCACCTTCTCGACCTGGGTGTGCTCCTCGGTCCCGGAATTCAGGCACCGCCTGAATGTGGTCGGGTTGGTTTGTACTGCTTCATGGGTTGCTCTGAGTTTCGGCTATGTCTTCAAATATTTGAACGCGTGGTGGTCGGTACACACCATGAATCGGCAACACTCCAGGTAGCATCGCCACGCCTTGAACGCGTGCACGACCGCCAGCATCTCCTTCTCGTGTACTACGTAGTCGAGTTTCGGTATTTGTAATTTTCAAGACATGTAGACAATTGGGTGTTCACCGTTGCCATGGTCTTGCACAAGAACCGCGCCAATGGCTCGGCTTGATGCATCTATGGCCATGACATAGTTTACCGTTGGATCGGCAAATCGTAGGGCTGGCACCGAGGCCAGAGTGTTCCGTGCTGTCTCCCCACTGCCACTAGTTTTCTTTTTGTCTGAGGTCGGAAAGAGGCGCTGAAACTCAAGCGTAGTCGCGTACGAATCGCCAATAGTAATTACGGAATCCAAAAAAAACCTGAATTTCTTTAGATGTTGGTTGGCGTCGGCCAATCAGTGACTGCCGCCACCATTTTTGGATCCATGGTGATCCGCCCGTTGTTGATGACGTGAGCCAAAAACTCGATCGAACGATGACAGAAGTCACATTCAAGATTTTTCCGAAAAAAAATCACTTTGTAATACTTTGAGAACTTTTCAAAGATGTCCATCGTGCTCCTCCGGGAGTGCGGTTGTATACCAGAATGTCGTGGAGGTACACCACGACAATATCATCAAGGTATGGACAGAAAATGTTGTTCATTGTCACCATAAACGTTGCCGACGCATTTGTGAGTCCGAACGGCATGATCGTGATCTCAAAGTGCCGTAGCGGGTTTGGAACATCGCCTTCTCGATGTCGGGGTCTTCCACGCGTATCTAGTGCTATCCGCTACGTAAGTCAATTTTGCTGAAAATTGGAGCCCCTTGGAGTTGGTCGAAAAGTTCGTCAGCTTGGGGAAGAGGGTAGCGGTTCTTGATGATATCGTCGTTCACTATCCAATAATCCACGCACATCCACATCTCACCAGTTTTCGTTTTTACAAATAGTACTGGCGCGGCGTATGGTGACGTGTATGGGCGGATGAACCCCTGACCGAGCATATCGTCGAGCTGTTTTTTCAGCTCAATTAGCTCGTGATCGCTCATCCAATAGGCTCCTTAAACGGTAGGTCTGTTTTCCGGCTTCAGCTCGATACAATGGTCGATGTCTCGTTGAGGGGATAGAGTTATCGGGAGTTCAATGCGAAAGACGTTCATAAACTTCTATATGAGTGGTGCGAACTCTTAGGGTACCATCGCGAACTTCGTTGATGCCGATGAGGCTGATGAGGCCGATGATGAGTTAGCTGCTGCCACTTCCGCTTCTCCCATTGGCTCGAGATGTATGAGCCACACACGAGGTCCTCATTGTATGTAGTGCTTGGCCTTGTTGAGCGGTATCGGCTGCACAAGTTGTCGCTTTTCCGCTTCTGCGGCTTCCTCTGCTGCTGCCACCTTTGTTGCTTCCATTGTCGGCTTCCATCCTGCACGCGCAAGTTGTCGCTTGGCGCCATCAATCTCCACGTAGACGTTGCTACTATTCTAGTTTACCTGCGGATTATGCCAGTATAGGAAATCTTTTCCGAGGATGATTTTGTGATTGCTCATTGGACAAGTCATCCAGACCGTTACACCCCGTAGGTCTTCGTTGTGGTTCTTGGAGTCTCCGTATCTATAGTCTTCTGTCGACGGTTTTTCCTTTCAAGCATCCCTGGTTCGGTCTGAAAACCCAGTTTACGGACCATGTCGTTGCTCACGAAGCTGTGTGAAGCTTAATGCTGGTACTTTTCTGTGACTTTTGCCTCCTCTAGGCTGAAATTTTTGGAGTATCGCCGGTTGGTCGTCCTGGTATCCCTCGTCGAGCTTTGCGATCTTAGAAATCCTCTGTGGCGATGTAGGTCGTTCAGATGGGTGATCGTTCGGCGCAGATTGCTCCTCACGGACAAGAGTTGGGCCTTTTACTCCTGCCCTTTGTCCTTTCCCGACTCATTTTTATACGACTTCCCCCACATTTTTGGCCTGCTGCTTGCTTCGACAGTTGCGAGCGAGGTGTCCGACTTTTCCGCAGTTGTAGCAAGGTCGCGTATCTTTTTGGTCCATCGGAGTCGAGGAGTCCACAGACTGGTTTTTTTTCCATTTCCATGATAACTGTGGTTAGGAGGCTGCCAGCCGTAGGATTCCTGGATCCAAGTGTTGTAGTCGGCGCTGTCGATCCTTTCTGCTGATGCAATCATCCGTGGTAAGTCGTTCTGGATGCAGAAAACAGTGATTGCTCGCCGGATATCTTGTTTGAGGCGGTTGTTGTAATGAAAACAGAGTTTGTCAGGGACGATGTTTGCTCCGGTGATGATCTCGCAGAATCTGTGCGTGTATTCTGCCATGCTCGACTGCTAACGTAGACACTAGAGCTTGTACCACTTGTTGGACTTCTCGTTCATTCATCCAAAGCGTGCGAGCATCACGTGCGAAATTCATTCCAGTCGGTTGGTGGTGTTAGCGCATCTTGCCACTATGGGTTGATCTACTCCAAGAGTAGAATGCCTACGGTCGGTGATGTGAGACTGGCACCATTAGCCGTTGATGGTGCTCCGCCGGTCTCCTGATGTTGTTGGATAGTCTTTAGACCGGATCACCAACTTAACATCATGCAACGAAAAAGCGTGGCCGCAAGGTCAATTTTCTTTTGATTGTCGTTGACCCCAGTTGCAGTGAAGTACACCTCTAAACTCGTCAGCCACATCTGAACCGTCGGCCCTTTTGAGTTTGCAGGAATCGAATGGTTCTGGTGGAGCCGGACGAATTTTGGGTTCGCTCCAGAGTTGGGAATTTCTCTCGACGATCACGGCTTCATGCACGCTTGCATTGGGAAGAGCCTCCATCGCGATGTTGAGTTGTTGGAGCAGATGGTTATTGATCCCCTCAAGCGCAAAGATCCAGTTTGCCAGTTCCTCGTTGATCCGCGCTTGTCGTCCAATGCCACCTGTCGTCCCTGCTATCGCCATCAAGGCCGTTGGTAGGGGAGGATGGCTTGTTGCCGTTGGTCTGCGACCGGATTGGTCGTCGAAGCCCTAGGGGTTGTTCCAGCTGCCGCATAGCCTGCCACGAAAGAATTTGCTGCCGCTTTAGGGTTCACGTGCATCGGCATGTTTTGCTCCTCCATTGCCAAAGTCGTCACCGACGACCCGCTGTTGGTCAACGATTGCGCTCGCTCTCCTCACGTCATAGTCGTCCTGCAAAGTCTTGACGTGCCAGATGCGCTAACGGCTTGTGCGAGGTAGTCCTCCGGATGGGAAAAGTAGTTGAATGCCTCTCCGGCACCGTTGTGTCTGATACCAAGTGTTATGCCGAATGGAGCGTAGATGGTGAACTGGTAGAAGTTGCGAGGCAGAGCATGATTTAGAATTTGGAACATTTGAGCAATTTCTAATAAGAGATAAGTGTACTTCGATGACAAGTGTCGAAATGATCGGACACATATATACAAGTGTCGAGTTATGAATGAGGGATAGTCGAGGTCGTTGGGTTGATTGGGGAGCGACGACGTGCGGAGTCACGTCGTGAGTGGTCGGATTTGAGAAGGTCCACCGAGAAGTTGGGGGTCTTTGAGAATCGACGGTGAAGATGCGAGATGCAACTTGATAAATTCAGATTCGTCTCGGTGTGTTGAGAAGTCGACCAAAAAGGTCGTGATATTTCTGTTCGTAGGTTCGCGAGAGTGGTCGAAGCTACCGAAAGGTTCGGGAATATCCACTGGAGGCGGGGCAGTTGGCCAGTTTGCCCTCGGCCGTCGAAGTGAATATCGCGGTTCTTGCAACGCGATGGGCTGTTTGTGTAATAACAGAAATACTCAATTGGAAACATTAGGGACTCATGTACGTCAGGTATGTAACAAAAAATCTACCTGATGCTAGCGGAGCATTGACATCAGGCAAAAATGCAACACTCTCATGTTCACTAGCACTGGTTGCAATGAAAGGGCCAGCATCACCATCTAGATGCTAACCCCTCCAATGCATCAACACGGTGCCTGGATTTCCTGCTATCTCCATCCTGTTTCTCATAAAGCAGCTTCTTTAAGAACAATTCCCTGACTGGCCAAGAGAAAATAAAGGTTCCGTTTTCTCATAATAACTCCATGCATTTACCGGTGGACAAGTATTTTCCATTTTCAGATGAAAATTTTAAGAAAGAATATCGCGATGCTCCTTTTTGAAAATATGCTTTCTGGTGATACGATGGTTTCCCAACATCGGACCGCAAATCCTAGTCGCTCGATGGGAAATTGCAAATATCGTGGTGCCTGCTGGAGATGCCTCAGTGATGAAAATTGATGCCGGCCGGCGAAATCTACCTGAGGGCAGCGGAGCATGGACACCAGGAGAAAATGTGACACTCGTCTGCGTAGCAGTGAATGTTGTCACAAAACGACCTCCATCGCCATCTAGATGCTGGCCCCTCCAGGACATCAACACGATGCCTTGGATGACTAGCGGCATGCACGACGTCAGTACCCTATGCTCTATTGAAGACAGCAACCGCCACGATGGCCAACTTACCCTTCCTATTTGCAACAAAACAGTGAAGACATAGGGGGTGTGCAGTTGCATTGGAGATGAAACTGCAATGTAAACATTGCAATGAAACCGTGGCTTGCTATAGTAATAGCGATGTCGAAATCACATTGATGTCATTTTTGTACGGTTTGTTGTTGTCGCCAAAATCTGCGCTGAACCTCGCAGCAACGAGAATGTTGTTTCGACCGCGTGCTCCTTAATCATATTTGCAGTGCAAATATTATGAGGGTGTGCAGTTGCATTGGTGATTCAACTGCGATATAAACATCGCGGTTTGCCACAGTAATGGAGATGGAGATGGAGATGTTTGCTTTGCATTGACGTCATTTTTGTACAGTTGAGCGTTATTGCATAAATCTGCATTTAACCTTGCAGCAACAAGGAGGTTGTTTCATTATGAGACCGTGCAGCAGTTTGGTGATGGTGAAAATCCACGATACTAGGACTTGTTTGAGAAGTTTCGTGTAGGAAAAACAAATTGTGCCGCAAGCCAACTGTAGTGGAAATGCACGTATTTTTCAGAACCATCATGTCCGAACAGACCCCCTCATGATGATCGTTGACAAATCATTGCAGAGGTGTGTTTAAGGCCTCTACGTATGAGAACTGGTCCATCACTGGAACCCATGTTTTTGCCGATCTTTGCACAGAAGGATCAAAGTAAAATCAGAAATTTGTGGTTTTTTTTTATGGTCTTATGGGCGACCGACATGCTGTGGTCTATGTTGTTCACCGACTTGCGCATTTGGTCAATGTCCTGGCTTGTTATTTTGGGCTGCGGTTTGCTTGCCCGCACGCTTTTTTAAGGAGATGACACACCCTTTTGAATTTTTTTAACCATTGTGAACTCCTTCTGCGTTGCCAATGCGAAAGCGGCGTGTTACATCTAACTGGTGTTTTCTTGGCAGTCAACGGTGTTCAGGTTCTGATCATTGGGGGCTGTGGATCTATCCGCGATCCACAATCGCCTGTCTTAGCCCTTCCAGGTCCATAAAAACCGTGGGAGGTACAATGTGATGTATCGGTAGTATGACTTGGAGCAGTCCTCATGTAGAAAGACCACCCAGTTGCGTATGAGAGCGGGAAGCTCATTCATGTAGAGACGCGGTACAAAATTCAGGATCAAGAGCTCCTTGCGGTGGAAAATGCTTTCAAGATATGGCATAGCTACCTCAAGAACGCTGAGGGGGATACGACAGTTGTGACAATCCATGACCCATTGGTGTTTTTCCAAACGCAACCGAGCCTGTCAAGATGACAGGCGTGTTAGAGTGAATACCTGAGCCAATTCTCGTTCACATGGGAATATCGACCAGGACACATCAACGTGGCCGATCCACTAAGCCACCAGCCTGTGGAAATGAAAGCAATCACCAAGATTGGTGGGTAGTTTATGGCCATTGCGACAGCAACAATGCAAACACCAGATTTCCCTGCACCTTAACATAGATCACCTTGAAAGATTATCCATTACAACTGTTTTTTATCGGGATGCAGATGCGATATCGTGTGGATTCTTGGATTTATGACTCTTAGAATCTAGACAAGTATGGATTGGTGGAGGCCGTAGGAATGTTATGAAACTGAGAACAAGTTGTTGTGCCGGACTCAGGAGACCTTCGAATGAAGATTATCTCCTAGTTCCATGACTCGCCAGATGCAGGTCATGTGGAACCTCAAAATACCAGACAGGCACTCTCGAACCACTATTGGTAGCCAAGATTGAGTGTTGATGGCCGTAAGTATTGCATAACATGCAACCCATGTCTTTAGAATAAGGCTAGTAACAAAAAGCTTGCTGGACTCCCCCAACAACTTCCTATCTCTGGAACTCCATGGGAGTGCATCAGCATAGACCTTATTACTAGGCTTCCAGACACAGCTCATGGCCACGGTGCAATACTAGTGGTTGTGGGTCTTCTGACAAAGATGACACACTTCACATATACTACCACCGATGTGAACACCGAGGAGACCGCTCATCTCTTCTTTAAGGGTGGCGTGAAGTACCACGAATGCCGTTGCACATTATCTCCGATCGAGATAGAAAAATTGTTAGTAAATTCTGGCAAAACATGCACGAGTACTTCGGCAGCGAGTCGCAAATGTCAACAGTGTTCACCCTCAAACTGACGGACAAATAGAGCGCATAAATTACACTCAGTAATAGATGTTCCGTATGTACGTGGACCCTACCATGAATGACTCGGACGAATTCCTAGCACCAACAAAGTTTCTGATAAAAAACTCGGTGAATGAGTCTACACAGTTCACACTATTTTTGTTGAACAATGGTCGACATCCTGTGGTAACCTCTTTATTGGTGAAAAGTAGGAGTACATGAGGACAGGTTCCTTCTGCTCAAACCTTTGCCGAGTGAATAAACTCCTTATTATAGGAGGTGAAGGGTCACCTTCATGCTGCTCGGCAATGACAAAAGGCATATGCTGACAAAAGTCGCTGTGAGGTCTTGTTTGACATCAATGACAAAGTGCTACTTAGCACTAAGAACCTTTGGTTCAAGTAGCCAGGGACACGAAAGCTTCTACCGAAGTGGATTTGGTAGTTTCCCATTGTGGCACACATTGAGCCAGTGGCATACCGATTGTCGCTCCTGCCGAGTATGAAGATACATGACGTGCTTCATGTGAGCCTGTTGGCTCCATACACAGTAGACGAAACCGTTCAGCCACCGCCAATAGTCCTTGTTGTCGACGGCCAATACAAGGTCCTTTGCCTCTTCCAGCACAAAAAGTATACACTCCAGTCACGTGTTGTTAGGGAATACCTCGTTCATTGGGTTTGTTATGGACCTAAACATGACTCGTGGGAGTCCAAATCTGGTTTTTCCAGAAGGGTGGTCAACGAATACTGGAGCAAGCTGACAGCTCACACAGATCAACGCGTGGTAGAGAGCACCACCTGAACGCGAAAAAAATGAACAACATTTTTGCAAGGCGACATTCATGGACATCAACCATAGGAGGTTGGGGACAACCAGCATGGTTGTCGCGCGGACGCTCCAGCCCACCGGGGGAAGACCGCAAGCCGTGCTGACCAATAAGTTGCAGCTTAGGTCTAAGTATCCTACACGTGTTCATATTTAGCTGGTAATTGAAATCGTTGATTTTCTTTCATAGTGTTAACGACTCACTATCTAGCACTCTCACTTGTTGGTCATGAACCGGGACGGTTCATAATAACTGAGGAGGAATGTACCGGGAGGGCTGGTTTGGCCCTCCCACCTCGCGATTGTAAGGGGGTGGCTGTAAGCTACCCCTCACTATTGGGAGGGTTGGTCGGTGGCCAGTCACCTGTTGGCTACCGGCCGGCCGGCTGGGTGACCGGCGGCCGGTCAAGTGACCGGCCGGCCACCCGCCGGCAAGCAACCTGCTGCCGTTCGAGAAAGTGGCTCGATCGACGTCCAGGAGGCCACGAGGCCTTCAAGCTTGAGGCCTGTGGCCTTGTGGCCTCGCCCTTGTTGCATCATGCAGATGAGTCTTCAAGTTGATGCAGCACATACAGTGCCTTTTTTTATTTTTGAATTGAGAATTGGTCTTGGTATATATCACTGTTCTGGTTTTCCAACTCGGTGTGCATCACAAAGGTTGTTTTGCATTAATAGATTTCATTTAGCGCACGTATAGCCCGCGTTCATCCGTGTTGTGGCTTTTTCATAGTTACCCTTTTCTGGGGTCTCCAAAGAAACACCCCAAACTCTGAGGTCAATCTAAAAATGTTTCAGGTACTATTGGTGTTCAAGCATTTTTTAGCAACATTCTAAAAGACAGTTTGTTGCATGGAGCGACTATTCTTGCGACAACGACAACGAGTGGCGTGCTGTGAAAAAAATCAATCTCCCCTTTTCTATTTCACAAAATGGACACTTATAATTGTTCAGAACTTCTGAAAATTTGTAGAAATTGAATTGAGCTTCATGCCACTTTTTACTTCTGTGAAAACCGGGTTTAAAGAAAGAAAATGTCTCTATTTCTGTTGCCAAGGTGCTTATGCTGGGAGAAAAAGAAGTCATAAAAAAGGAGACTCGTGGGTGAAGGTTCTGAACTGAAGACCTTTTGCACAAAGAAGGTGCACCCACCCAGCTGGCTACTTTCACACGCCAATCAGACTGAATATCGCCAGTCACGATTTAGGAGCCATGCTTCCACCCCAATGGACAGGCGAGGGGGCAAGAAGCTTCCTCTCGCTCTATCATCAGGTCAACGGGGTGGAGTTGAGTCATCACTGACCTCCACCCTTGGACGCCATTGGTACCATGGGTGAGGTGGATGGAGACTCGGCCTCGACATCGTCGATGCCAGAGGCGAGGGGTAGGGAGAGGCATGGGCCTCTCCTCTCCCTTGGCACCATTAGCCCCATGAACAAGGAGAGAGAAGGGGGAGACTCACCTTCACCTCTCCCCTTTAGGCACCGTCTGATCCATGGGTGAGGGGGATGGGGATGCACGGGCCTCTCCCCTCCCTTGGCGTCATCGATGCTATGAGCAAGGGGAGGAGGGGGATGACTCGTCCTCTCCTCTCCACCTTAGCCGCCATCAGTGCCATGGACGAGGGGGAGAGGGAGGCACGAGCCTCTCCTTCTCCTTGGTATTGTCAATGCCATGAACAAGGAGGGGGATGAGGCTCGTCCACTCCTCTCCCCATTGGGTGCCTATGAGCGTCAGAGCTTGGAGGCGACAAAAGGAGTTGAACGATGCGTTTCCACACTCGTCTCGGGACTAGAAGTGGCTCCCAATACTGGACACTTCGCACCATTGTGTTGGGGGATCACTTGGAGTACCACGACATCTTCACCAGCCTTGACCGCCACAATTTTGAGGCCATGACTAACCGTCTCAAGATTCTTCCATGGGTTCAGAGCTACTTCTTGGAGAAGACAACGACCAAGGAGACAGCCAGAGCACATGATTTGAGCCCCCTTGTAATTGTGACCATGACGAAACTCTCAGTAGTCCCTTCCTCGTGCTCCACCTTTGTCTCATCCTCCTTCTCCCCCTTGTCCAAGGTAGAAGTTGCAGCAACCATATAGGAAAAGAAGGAGGAAACGCTTTGGGACAAGGGGTAGTAGCAGGCGCCACCAACAACCAGTGGCAGTGGGTGTTCACTCCACTGATACAACTGTAGGAGTGCTTATCACTAAACTAAATGCACATATCCCATCAGCTGGACCAGATTCACTCATGGCCTTTAGGCAGCATACACGCAGCGGATGTCTCCGGAGCCACGTTGCAGAGTGGTGCTATGACGATGATAGCAGGCGGTGCAAGGCAATAGACCTGCACTGTTGCAATATCAGTAACTGATACCTCACCTTCATCGGTCGTGACTTCCAGTAACAATGAGCAGGATCCTCAGGACTGCATCATTGCTAAGCTCAGTTAGCTAGAGGGAGGTGCGATTCTATTCACACTTTCCGCTGGTATTAGGAGTCCTCCATTGAATGTTGATTAGAGGCTGGGTACCCTGTGGGTGCTTGGTGTCAACAACAGGTCATGAGGCGATTGGCACATGGACCACTTACTCTGGTGCCATCCATCACGTGACCTATTGCCGCGTTGACCTTATCTTCCTCCGTCCTGTTGGATCTGTTCGGTCTATTTTTCCAAACTTTGGTGAGTTCTTGCTTGTATAGGTTGTATGGGTATTGTGCTTTGATGGTCTGTTTGTCCCCTTGTACATTTCTCATGTACTTTTTGTGCCTGATCTTGATCTTGGCCTGCTTTCCGTTCATGCATGCACCAGGATGGGTCTTCCCATTGAGCACTTTGTTGATTTTACCACAATGGCTGATTGTGACACTGACGCCATTGTGCCCCATACCTCTTTCATCGATGACCTGCATCATTTCATTTTCTTCCCTCCTACCATCTCTTCGGTCTTATCTCCTATGACACATGTGTTTGTCGTTGGTATTTGTTCTATAGGACACCAGTGCCTTTCTGTGGAGGATTTACCGAGATAAGGTTGTTCCATGAACCACAAGAATCTGTTGCCGGCAGTACTACTAGCAACGGTGATGGCTACCCAAAGTGATCTTTCAGATAACTGCACATTGGGGTGCCATTTGGAAGCACCCTTGGTCCTCAACGGTCCTTGATCCATTGACCAACTGTGCATCAAGGCGCGCTTTGGCCTTGTTGGCTTTGTCCTTGATGATGAATTCCTATCACCTTTGTTGCTGCGACTGATCCAAATTTTAGTCAAACAAAATCTTCTTATTTATTGTTCCCGTTCTTGGGCCGATCTAGCACAAATTTCCCTGAAAATTCCAAATTCACAGGCAGATTGTACATTTAGAAAAGCCTCCAGTCGTAGTGACTACGGTTGGCACTGTCTGGCTTACACCATCCCCATTTCATTTAGGAGAGAGTTGTCCCGGTCCACTCTTCGTACTCCCGGAGGATGGCATTCACCCTGCCATTGTTAAAGTTGTGGACAGGTTCCCATGAGTTATCAATTCCATCATAGCACTTCCACGTCACTAGGTACTCCCACCCTCGGCCACAACAACAGCGGTCAAGGATGGCATCCAGCTCAAACTCTTGCTCGTCGTAGATTACCATCGGGGGAGGAGGCTTAGAACTTCGGCTAAGGAAATACTCAACTGGATCCTTCTAGAGCTTGAGCTTGGAGATGTGGAATACGTCTTCAATCACCATGCACATCTTCATAGGCCCCTTGGGCACTACGACAAAAATCCCTTAGGTCCCCAGTTGCTCACGAGTCATTCCACGAGCCACGTCCAGTGCCATATCCTCTTTTTCGTCAAACATTTCCGCCAGGTCTCGCACGAATGCAAAGTCATGTAATTCCTTTTCCGAATCATGCACCTAAGCTTCACCAAGTTTAGCATCAAAGGCGCCGATTCCTCCTTGCGAGGTACCGACTACTATGACGCTTCCTCCATGTAAATATCCTCCTCCTTGGCGTCTTCCTCAGACCTTTTCTCTGAGAAAGACGAGATACACCTTGTCACTGAGCTTGAATGAGACAGTGTGTGCATCCAAGTCAACGAAAGGGTTGTACTTATGGAAGAAGTAAGGACTGAGGGATTGCATTATATTCTTTCGCCAGACACACTCGGTATACATTCATTATGCAAGCCTCACCACAAAAAGGGAGAGGGGACAGACCAGATATCCCACTTCAATTGTGGCGTCTACTTGGTTAGTGGTCCGCTTCTTGCTCGTGAGTGTAAAGCCCCACTTCTGAGCACACTCCATGCTCACAATATTGTGACGTGCGCTACAAGCCAGTAGAGTTTACACATTACCATACTACTCTGGATATGAATTTTTCTCAAATTTAGAATTTAGCAAACATCTATATTCGAGCACGGTTTTCTTTAAAGAAGTTGTTTAGGTGGCACTTTCAGACTCGTTGAACGAAAACCCCAGATCAATAAATTTGGCGACGGTTGTTCTCGAACACCGCCAGTGGAGGTTTTTGAAATAGATTCAGCCTGACGTGGCTAGCCTAACGCGGCCAGCAGCGTCAGACTGGCACCTCTTACACACAACAAAGCTTGAGCGTCTTTTCGCATACACGATTCTGGGCATGAACTGTAGACCAGTATTTGTTTTCCAAGGAGTGAAGGATTTTGGTGACCAAATCTCCGGAAGTAATTATTTAGGGTATATCTATAAAATTCGATGAAAAATTGTTGAGAAAAATTGACCTCACAAATATTTTCAATCGAATATCAAGCGCAGTAGGATACCCTTGACGTCTTTCACTCACATCTCCAAGAGGAGTGCGGACTGCTCCTCCTCATACACCAAATCCCTTACCATGACCTTCAAAACCCCCGTAATTGTCACAAGGCATTCGGGCCGGCAGTAAAGTGGCGGTTTGGTTGGAGAGAAGACAGGATCAATATCCTCTACTCTTGTCTCTCCTCATTTCCCGAATCCTTTTTTGCCTTCTTTGATTTCTTTGTTGCTTGTTTCCCCCTCTCTTGTTGCTTGCTCTTGCCGTCACCCTCCTCAGAACTCCAGCAATCCAAGCAATGTGGCCATGCTTTTCAGAGTTGAAACACCTTTACTATTGCAACAACCCAATCTCTATGAGCACACTATCGATCTCGGCCCTCCTGCCATAGTCACCTTCAAAAGAAGTGTGGCTGTTGGTGTGAGCCGGCTGCACGCATGAGTCAAACCACTCTACTTCTGTGATCATCCTTGCCAGGTCGTTGTCGGGGTCATGCATCATCGTCACATCACATGCATCATCCTCAATGTTATTGCTCTATTGGAAGCATTGTTTGTGGAATTTGAAGCCACATTTGGCCACAATGTCACGAAACCTACTCAGCAACACCGTCCCTTGGGCGCAGCTGACATATCTTGGCGTACACTTTGCTCCTCACACCGTCCACAATGAAGCACTTGAGAAATGACTCCGTGGATTCCTTCCACGAGATCGGCCATCTCAAGGTAGGGTTGCCATTTCTACAAGTTTGAGCCGAAGGGTTGAGATTTTGGTTATGGGCACAATGCCGGCGTCCATCGCTGTTACACTGCCGTGTGGATTGGACCACATCACATCAATCCACCAATCCAACAATGCCCCTTTCAACAGGATCACGGCGTAGTCGCGGTGTGCTTCGTATTCTTAGGCATCCATACTGATGATGGTCAGATACAGCTCTAGTCCGTTCATCCAAGCATACAGAGCTGGTCCATCCTTCTTTGATGGGTCGAACTGCTCCTACATGAACCTACTCAATATGCCCACTACAACTCCAGGTGTGGTGGCAACTGTCACTTTTTTTTTTCACTAGAAGCTTCATGAGATCCTCAATGAGGCAAATATTCTTCTTCTCCAATAATTCCATCTTTGTCTGCACATTGATGAGTCTCTTCTATAATGTTGTGGCTGCTACTACTGTGCCTTGCACGTCAAACACTGCATCCATTGGGAATTTTCTGGAAGAATTCATCCTTACGTCTGCTACAAATTCTTCCTCGGTTGGTCCTCCAATTTCCGCCTTGTCACCGGAGTATGTGGTTGGCCTTTGGCACAATTCTGACAAAGAGACAAGATGCGTGCTGTTCTAAACTGACCAGGAGAGTTTGCCACGTAGATGATGATGCCCTTGGGCCAAGGATGGCTCTGAGATAAAGTGAAGGCTAAGCGCGGTGTACTAGCCTCAACTGGAGGGTGCAAGCACCAACTGATTGCAACGACGAACAAAGCATGACGATGCACACCTTCTAATGTATGCAGAAGTGGGGCATGTCTTGAGGGATCATGGGAACACACGTGGAAAAGTGGGAGTACCTGTTATTGATATGTCAACATACAAGACTATATGTACATGATGTTGCATCCTAGGCGACCCGAGGTCACCGAGCAATGCGCTGCTCTGTGTGAACCATAGATGAGCATTATTGCTCCAGCACCACGAAGCTTATCTTCCCATCTTTCTGACACACCAACAATAGTACCATTTTGTAGAGGAACATAATACCATACTGGCCCTTACATTTGACTAAAATGATTGGTTTGCCTTTGACCTTCAAGCACCTGATTGATTCTGGCTTCACTCTAAAAAATTCACAAATTCATCTTCTACACACACTTTCAGTTTCTGCAAACTGTTCCAAGGACTGTGGGTGGAACGTGACAAATCAGGTTCTCCGTGCAATCCTACATTGACTTCCGATGATGGGGAGGACACCCGGACGTGGCAATCTGTGAGATACAAAGCGAGCAACGAGATGACATGCAAAGCGAATTGTAAATTGCGGTGAGAGTGCCACCACGGACTTTTTCTTTGAGCGCCAGCTGACGGGCCCACCGTTGAGCATGAAAACATATCCGGAGGTAGATCAACTGGTGGTTTGATCACCAGAGAGATCGGCATCGCAGAAACCTGTGAGGAGATTGGCACCAGAATGGTAGCGAATGCCAAGAGTGGCAGTTGAGCGCAGGTAGCGCACACTGCATTTGGCGGCCACGAGATGGGCAGCTGTGGGATTTTGGCAACCTTGACTGAGAATGCCCACGACATAAGAGAGATCAGGGAAAGTAGCAACAGAAGCGTACATCAGAGATCCAAACATGCTCGGAAACGTTTCGGCATCCGTTGGATTCAGTAAATCAGCAGTGGTTGAGGGCTTAGCGAGAGCGTGTTGAGTGTTGAGAGGAGTAGCGATGGGGTTGGCCGCACCGATTTTAAACTTCTCAGCAACACGCTGAGCATAGGTGGCCATAAGCGAGGGAACCCCAGGCATGTGCAAGACAATTTTTTACAATGCCTGAATCAAAGCTTGTGCAGTTTGACATGGTTTGTCAGTGGACCGTGCGGACGGCGGTTCCCGACCCACATCATGTACGCAAAGCTCTCGAAAGTCAAGGACTCATGGAGGCTGCACTATTTGCATGGCACAAACGGCATCCTCTATGGCGCGGTTCCCATACTCAGGAACCCTATTATGCTTGGGTGTTCTAGGAACAGAGTGTTGGCTAAATACACCGTTCTCGGTGAAGAATGTGTCCACGTGGCACAGGAACTCACCGCCACGATCAGAATGAAACACGTGGAGTGTGTGACAAGACTGGCGCTCAGCCATGACAAGCCACTAGCGCACTACGAGGGCTATGTCGCTCTCGTGGAGGAGGTTGTAGAACCACCGCACACAGGTGAATTTCTCTCCTAGGGTCATTAGCAGATGGACTCCGATCTGAGAGGGGCTCGACTGGTGAAGGTCCGAGAAGGTTCGAGTGGAAAAATTCCAATGGGCACAGTGCCCGGAAAGTAGAGTCACTATAAAGTAGAAAGTGCTAATGACACTTATTACGGCTTGAGGCTTCTTGAATGCGCACTTGGACTAAGGATTTGGAATATGGGAGAAAATAAGTGAGAGATCGGCCAGAGAACATGGGTGATCCATCAAGTATTGAGGAAGTTCCGTCCGACCAAAGGTTGGACCGGTCAAGGGGAAAATAGGTGACAATAATTCATCCACAAGGTCCATGGCCTCAGTGTTCAAACGAACTACGTTGAGGTGCACCCAATGTGCCATGTCGGCCACGAGTTGGTCTCTTGTGAGTTCTCAGTCGCCTACAATGACACAAGTGCCATGTCGGCACGGTGCTCTCCCTTGACCTCACCTGATCCAGGCAACGAGGTGCTCTCAGCGGAGAACGTAGACCTATGCCGCTGCCAGTGAGGATGTGCTCAGAGCCAGCATGGAGCATGGTTTCTACAAGCTTGTCGACCTTCCGCCTGGGCCGAAGGCCGTACAGGCCAAGTGTGTCTTCTGCAAGACGGTGAAGCCTTCTTGCGGAATCACAACAAGGTCACGGGATTGCTATGAGGCTCACCTGCCGGCTAAGAGACTTTCACAGGTCAAGAGTGTTGATTTGAAGACACCTTTGCACCTATTGGCCGTACAACTACACCTCGCGCACTGTTCGGGGTCGTTGTTCAGCGCTCTTCAGATTTGCACCTGTAATGGGCCGGAACCTCCAGCTCCTGCTCTGAAGTCATCGTCGGAGTTCGCAGAATGGCGTTCTCAGTCCGTGTCAGGGGTTTACCCCCTTCGCAGGACTGAGGGGAAAACGACATCAACAACCCAGAGCAGGGAGACTCGAATATTTCGAGTCTCCGGAGGCCCATTTCCGTTTTTTAGCTTAGCCCTGGTTTTGGGACCCAAACCAGGGATTTTTACCTCAAACTCGAGCATTTGCACGAGTTTTCTGCTTTCAAAACCCATAATTCATCCTAAACGAACTTGAGTTTTGTTTTTGACGTGTCGGCACGAAAATCGTCGCGTGCGAGGCACGATCGGCGATTTCACGCCGACTTTTCTCGTGTGCTTCTCTCATCCTCGCCCTCACCCTCGCTCCCCCTATCCCTCATCCTCGCTTGCTCGTTTACAAGGAGGGCGAGGGGGGGCAAGGGCACAAGGCCACGAGGCCTCGCCCTCGAGGCCCTCGTGGCCCCTCAGCCGCCGATCGGGCTGAGGCCGCGATCGGCGGCTGGCGGTTGGCCGGCTGGTGGCCGGCCGGTCGCTTGGCCGACCGCAGGCCGTCCAGCCGGCCGGCAGCGAGCTGGCCGGCAGCCAGCAAAGTGTTGGCCGCCGGCCAGCCCTCGCTGACGTGAGGGGTGGTGCGCAACCACCCCTCGCTTCAGCGAGGAGGGAGGGCCGAACCGGCCCTCCCGCTACATTCCTCCCCACTTATTATGAACCGTCCTGGTTCATGAACAATAAGAAGGATTGTTAGTTAGTGATTCATCAACATTGTGAAAGAAAATTAATAATTTCAATCACCAGCCAAACATGAACACGTGCATGGCACTTGGACCTAAGTTGCAGCTTGTCGGTTAGCACGGCTAGCGGCCTCCCCCCTTTAGGCTGGAGCGTCCGCGCGACAACCATGTTGGAATTCCCCAAACTCCTATGGTTATAGTCCATGGATGTCGTCCTGCGGGAATGTTGTTCACGTTTTCCGCGTTTAGGTGATACTCCCTGACACGCGTTGATTCGTGCCAGCTGCCAGCTCGCTCCAATTCTCATTGACCACCCCTGTGGGCAACCGAGACTCGGGCTCCCATAAGTTATGTTCAGGTCCACACCCGGCCCAATGAACAAGGTATTCCCTAGCAATCCGCGACCGGGGAGTACGCTCTCGGTGCTGAAGTAGGCACAGAACCTCGTATTGGCCATCGGCAGCAAGGACTACCAGTGGTGGCTGAATGGTTCCCTCAGCCGTGTATGGAGCCAACATGCTCACATGAAATGCGTCATGTATCTTCATACTCGGCGAAAGCAGCAATCGGTAGGCCACTGGCCCGATACGTGTAACGATGGGAAATGGCCCAATCCACTTCCATAGAAGTTTTTGTCCCCCTGGCGACTTCAGCTGAAGATTCCTAGTGCTAAGCAGCACTTTGTCACCGATGTCAAACAAGACCCCACGCGACTTTTGTCAGCATATGCCTGTTGTCGTTGACGAGCAGCTTGAAGGTGACCCTTCGCCTCCTGTAACAAGGAGTCGATGCGCTTGGCAAAGGCTTGAGAAGAAGGAACCTGTCCTTTTGTACTCCCACTTTTCACCAATGAAGAGGGTACCACTGGATACTGACCACTGTTCAACACTGTTCGTGTTGAACAGTGGTCAGTATCCAGTGGTACCCTCTTCATTAACGATGAAGAGGGTGGTCTACACAATGTGTAGACTCGTTAACCGAGTTGTTCACCGTAAACTCTGTCGGTGCTAGGAATTCGTCACAATCATGTATGGCAAGGTCCACGTACATGCAAAGCATCTTCTCCAGAGTGTGATTCATGTGCTCTGTTTTTCCGTCAGTTTGAGGGTGAAATGCTGTTGACATTTGCGACTCACTGCCGAAGTACTCGTGCATCTTTTGCNTATGCCTGTTGTCGTTGACGAGCAGCTTGAAGGTGACCCTTCGCCTCCTGTAACAAGGAGTCGATGCGCTTGGCAAAGGCTTGAGAAGAAGGAACCTGTCCTTTTGTACTCCCACTTTTCACCAATGAAGAGGGTGGTCTACACAATGTGTAGACTCGTTAACCGAGTTGTTCACCGTAAACTCTGTCGGTGCTAGGAATTCGTCACAATCATGTATGGCAAGGTCCACGTACATGCAAAGCATCTTCTCCAGAGTGTGATTCATGTGCTCTGTTTTTCCGTCAGTTTGAGGGTGAAATGCTGTTGACATTTGCGACTCACTGCCGAAGTACTCGTGCATCTTTTGCTAGAACATACTAGTAAATTTTTGATCTCGATCGGAGATAATGCGCAACGTCAAGCCGTGGTACTTTATGATACCAGCAAAGAAGAGATGAGCGGTCTCCTCTGCATTAACGTCAGTGGTTGTAGGAATGAAGTGTGTCATCTTTATCAAAAGATCCACAACCACTAGTATTGCATCGTGGCCACGGGCCGTGTTCGGCAGACCAGTAATGAAGTCTATGCTGGCGTACTCCCATGGAGTCCGAGGAATGGGAAGCTGTTGGAGGAGTCCAGCAGGTTTCTTGTTACTCGCTTTATTCTGAAGACATGGGTCGTATGTCATGCAATACTTACGGACATCGACACTCCATCCTGGCCACCTATAGTGGTCCGAGAGTGCCTGTCTTGTCTTTCGGGGTCCCACATGACCTGCGACCGGCGGGTCGTAGAACTGGGAGATGATCTTTGCTCGAAGGTCTCCCGAGTTTGGCACAACAACTTGTTCTCCGTGCCAGAAGATTCCTGTGGCCTCCACCAAGCCGTGCTTGTCCAGATTTCGAGAGTCTTGAAACCAATAATCCACATAGTATCCTATCCGGATCTTGTTTACAAAACCGTTGTAATGGATAATCTCTCGTAATGGTTGCCGCAGAGGTGCAGGGAAATCTGGTGAATGTACTATTACTGTTGCAATGGCCATAAAACACCCACCGACCTCGGTAGTTACTTTAATTTCCACAGGCTTTCGGCTTAGTGGATCGGCCACATTGATGCGTCCTGGCCGATATTCCCATGTGAACAAGAATCGGCTCAGGTATTCGCTCCAACGCGCCTGTCGTCTTGACATGTTCGGTTACGTTTGGAAAAACACCAATGGATTATGGTCGGTCACACCGTCGCACCCCCTTCAGCACCCTCGAGGTAGCAACGCCACATCTTGAAAGCGTGTACTACCGCAAGCAGCTCTTGATCCCCAATCGTGTATTGCGTTTCCATGGGGATGAGCTTCCGGCTGTCATACGCAACTGGGTTTTGCATGAGGACGGTTCCGAGTCCTACTACCGACGCATCACATCGAACCTCCCACGGTTGCTATGGATCCGGAAGAGCTAGGATGAGTGCCGTGGATAGAAGCTTTTTGAATTTGAGAAAAGTGTTCTCGCAATCAGATGTTTATTCCCAACGCACGTCTTTTTGCATGAGCCTGGTTAGCGGTGCTACAAGGGTCGAATACCCTTGCATAAATCGTTGAAAGTAGTTTGCAAGGCCGAGGAAAGACCGAATCTGCCCAACATTTTGGGGCGTGGCCAGTCCACAACGCCTTGGACCTTTTGTGGGCCGACACGGATGCCGTCCTTGCCGACGATGTGTCCAAGGTTCTTTTAGCTCATCTTGTGCAAACTTGCACTTGCTCACTTTCACATAGAACTTTTGTTCCCGAAGGATTGGGAGAACTTTGCGCAGATGTTCTATGTACTCTTCCATTGATTTGGAGAAAACGATGATGTCGTCGAGGTAAACCAAGACAAACCGTCCGAGTTGCTTGGAAAACATTCGGTTCATTTCTCCTTGGAAGGTCGCTGGGACATTTGTAAGCCCAAAGCATAACACTCGGAACTGATAGTGTCCCATGTGCGTTTAAAACATGGTTTTGGACACATCATCTTCCGTGATATGAATTTGATGGTACCCTTGAGACAAATCTAAGGACAAAAACACTTTTGCGCCTTGGAGTTGGTAAAAAAGATCCTCAATCCGCGGTAAGGGGAATCGATTTTTCACCGTCAGCTTATTCAACGTCTGGTAATGTACGCACATGCGTAAACCACCATCCTTTTTGTTCACAAACATGGTCGGCGCACCATACGGCGAGCTATTGTACTCGATCCACCCTTTTGCAAGGTACTCTTTGATTTGGCGTTCGTCCTCTCGCCTTCCTATTGGACTAAGGTGATACATGAGTCTGAACAGAGGAGTCGCCTCTGGTTGCAGCGGAATTGTGTGGCCCATGTGTCGTTCTGGTGGAAGCCCAGCCGGTGGGTCTTGGAATATATCCGAGAACTCCGCCAATAGAGATTTGATCTCTTGTGGCGTGTCTTCCTTCACGTCGTCCTCTGCTTTCTGCAGCTGAGCCAAGAAGTATTGACAACCTTGTCGAATACGTCTCTTGACCGGCATTGCAGACAAGCTGACGTGGACTTTGAGTCGGGTCGGTGATAATTCCGTACTTGGAATCAATGTAAAGCGGCGTTGTCCTTTTTGGAGGATCAAACGCTTTGATTCAAAGCACATTAGAGCCTTGTTCTCACGGAGCCAGGGATCGCCTAGCACCACGTCAAATGGGTCAAGAAGGTTGAGTACCTTCAACGTCACACTCTATGTGTATCCTTGAATACAAATTTTTGCTTTACAAGTACCGATCACGGGTACCGTACGGTTGTCACTGACAACAACTGCGCCATTTGATGGCTCGTATTTCAGGCCAACTTGTCGGGCAAAGCCATGGATAACAAAAGAGTCGTCTCCTCCAGCGTTAGCAAGTACGTTCACGAGAGCACCAGCTAGGTATCCTTTGAACTGCATTGTCATATTGCCTCCACTTTTCCGAGTGAACAGGCTCGACGACGGCAAGCCGAGTTTGTGATAAACACGGAATCGGTACGACTGGCGTTGCTACTCCCATGATTCACCCACTCGAATCCACATCTTGTAGACATGTGTGAATTCGACTAGCACCAGTCTTCAAATTTGGCTAGGTCGAAATCATCGACTAAAGGTACTACGATCGTGATTGAACTCATTGCTTTGAGGGTGTTTGCTTCAATCACTGTGTCACACAACTCTTGCATAGTGGTCGGTGTCGCCACCACTAAGCATGTACGATCATGCATCTCGTCCAGAGATGCAAGGTTTAGTGGGCAATATCGGTTAGCAAATGTAGTATGCGGCTCAACAAGAGGAGAGAAAATAGCAGAGAAATTTTAACTCGTCAAAAACTCAAATTGTTTAACATCCTCATCTAAAAATATGAACCCACACTCATGATCTACTTTTACCCCTGAGTGGTCCCCACTAATGTCACTCAGGAGTGGGGAAAACCCGCCCCACGGCCTTGTCCGTTACCACGGCCGGGCTCATTGCCGCGACCGCGACCCTGTCCACAGCCCTGTCCGCGGCCTCCTGTCGTACCATCTCCACGAGGTGTTGCTGCTGCAGCTAACACTGCGACCTCTTGTCCACCACCAGCAGCCTCAGGGTAGTGAGCCCTAAAGTGGCCCGGCTGCATGCAGTTGTGGCAGAGCCCTTTGCGGAAGGCTGCTTTGCAATGCTCACGCGCCGCCTACAGCTTGTCGTTCTCGCGGTTGCGCTTGTTGTTGGGGCCCTTGTGTCCACCAGTCTTCTTGGCTGGAGGGTTTGCGGGCTACTTGCCCTTGACCCCGTCTCACTATCCAGTTGACCCACCAGCCCCTGCAGCGTCCATGCGCATGTCGCGGCCTTGTTGTACACGCGCGTTTGGCCGTGCATCAGAGTAGTGCTTTGGGTTCGCCGAATGCACATTACTCATGTAGTCGCGCAACGCCCTCCAGCTTGTCCAAGCTTGGCTAGTGGCTGTCGTGGTGGTCTTGTCCTTCAGCTTCTCACTGACAAGACCATCACGCAAGTACTCCAGCAGCATGCACTCCGGGTACGTGAAGGTCTGAGTCCCATCACCCTTGGTGAAGCTTTCGGCTTCCTCCACGAGTGCGGCGAACTCGCTCAACTAGGATTCGAGCGAGCTGCCAAGCTGCCTGAAGTCCTTCATCTTGTGGAAGGCACGCTGCACCTCCTCACGTTGCGTGCACTTCTTGCGCATGATCGCGCAGAAGACCTCCCACGGCATGGGCTACCACTCGAGGTGCGGCTGCTGCGCACTCCACTCCGTGACCACATACTTGAAGAGTTTGTCTTCAAGCCGCGTCGTGGCAAGGTCACCCCACTAGCTGAGTGGAGCCTTGTGGACATGTAGAACGTGCTCCATGCGATTCAGCCAGTCGGTCAGCTTCACGCCCTTCCGAAAGATCTCCACACTGTGGAGGAAGGACGTGTTCATGTCTGGCCCCGAAGTCGTCGAGGTAGGCAAGTCGTCGCTGCCACCGGCAGTGGCATCTGCAATTGTGGCACGCTGCGCTTGTTGCTGCATCCGCAACTGGGTCACGCTCTGCAATGCCTTGTCGAGGTCGTTGCATCGACGGCTTGCCTCATGGGCGGCCAGGCACTGTAGCTGGTGATCACGGTCGAGGTCTATGATGCTGTGCACGACGTGGGCGAGCAGGTTGGCGAACGCGAACTTGAGCTCTGATGTCGTCAGAGCATCGACGATAGCCTCCAGGGCCTTGCGTTGTCTGTGCACCCTTACCCACTGTAGGCGGGTATGGTTCGCGTACACGCGTCCAAGGAGTCCCACCTTTCAAAGGAGACTGTCGTCGGCGACGACGCTCGAGTGGGCGCTGCCTTGCCCCATTGTGGCCACATCGTAAGAAAGGGGGTCCACCTCCCTTCCTCCGAGTGCTACCGTATCTCCACCGTCGGTGGTGATCTTGAGTCGGCTTGCCGCCTCAGCAGCAAACTCCGCGAGCCTACGACGGTCATCGTGAATTGCCTTCACGGCACCGTCATATGGCTCGTTCTCGCAGGAACTTCCCGTGTGATTCCTTCTAGCGCCCTTGCTGCTCTCGGCAATCTTGCTACCGTCGGCAGCTTCAGGGGATACGGCAAACGTCTTATCCTTCTCGAGCAATCGGCTCGAGTTCACCGCACGACGATGAAGATGGTCGCAATCCTCGTCGCCTTCGCCATCGTCGGCTTCGTGCTCTTCGTCGGGGTCCCCCTCTAGGAGATCCTCCTCCATCGGGTCGTCCGTCGCGTGGGGGTCGCCCACGTGCACGTCGACGTGCATGTCGAGCACTTTTTCGACCTTCGCACGCTTCTTGGTGTCGCCGAGGTTGGCGTCGGTTGCCTTAGGCGGTACGGTGGCCTTAGGCGGTACGGTTGCCTTAGGCGGTACGGTTGCCTTAGGCGGTACGGTTGCCTTTGGATTGGCAACCGTGCTCGCGGCGACGGCTCCCAAAAATTGGAGTCCGCTGAGAGCTCGTGGTGAGGCCATCACCACCTTGCCCTTGTTGGTCTTGGACGGTCCGCCACTTGCCATCTCGTCGCCCGTGCAACTAGCACGTGAAGACCGTTGTGAGGATCACCCCACAACATAAAGGAGGAATCACCTCCTAAAATCTAGCTCTCACGATCGGTGAGGCAATTTTAATTTAAATTTCTATTTTTCTAGGCCGCCACGTCGGCACAAGGTCGTGGGTTTGTAGGCAAAACCCTAAGCCGTGACTCACGGCACTAGGAAAGCTAAGAAAACCTAGATAAACAAGCAAGTACAAGGTCAAGAAGCAAAAGACTACTTTTCTTCTTGTCTTTTTGTCTTCTTGTCTTCTGGTCTTCCTTGGTCTCTTCTTGCGTCTTCTTGGCACACCTTGCCCCCCCTCTAGAGGCGCCTTTCTTGTGCTCCACAACAATGTGGCGGCCTCCAAAAATTCTCCAAGGAGCGCTTTTCTCCTTTTTCTTTTTCTCTCAGGCCGTGAGAGTCTCTGGTATTGGAGAAAGGCGATGCCCCAATTTTTGGTTGAAGAGGAGCGGAAGGAGCCTTGAGAAGAGGGGGAAAGTAGGTGGGTTTGGGGGTGGGTACTCCCTATCCCGTCCCAAAGAATTTCCCCTAGTCCACTGGGATTGAGAAGAGACTGTGGAGAAGAAGCCCCAGAAAAAATAAAGCTCTTCTCTAGCTTTCCAACGCACTTTACGGCGCCTCAAATGGTGACGCATAGATGGTGTAGTCCCTTCTGGCGTTTCTGCTGCTGCTTGCAACTGCCGGCAGGATTTTATATATGTTGTAGCCGCCGTTTCCTTCGAACTCTTGGTCGTGGGGGTCGTCTGGCTCTGAGAACAACTGTAACGGGCAGGAACCTCCAGCTCCTGCTCTGAAGTCGTCATCGGAGTTCGCAGAATGGCGTTCTCAGTCCGCGTCAGGGGTTTACCCCCTTCGCAAGACTGAGGGGCAATCGTCAGCAACAACCAAGAGCAGGGAGACTCGAATATATCGAGTCTCCGGAGGCCCATTTCCATTTTTAACCTTATCCCTGGTTTTGGGACCCAATCCAGAGGTTTTTACCTCAAACTCATGCATTTGCACGAGTTTTCCGGTTTCGAAACCCATAATTCGTCCTAAATGAACTTGAGTTTCGTTGTTCATGCGTCGGCGCGAAATCGTCGCGTGCGAGGCACGATCGGCGATTTCGCGCCGACTTTTCTCGTGCGCTTCTCTCATCCTCGCCCTCACCCTCGCTTCCCCTATCCCTCGTCCTCGCTTGCTAGTTTGCAAGGAGGGCGAGGGGGGGCGAGGGCACGAGGCCACGAGGCCTCGCCCTCGAGGCCCTCGTGGCCCCTTAGCCGCCGATCGGGCTGAGGCCGCGATCGGCGGCTGGCGGCTGGCCGGCTGGTGGCCGGCCGGTCGCTTGGCCGGCCGCCGGCCGTCCAACCGGCCGGCAGCGAGCTGGCCGGCGGCCAGCAAAGTTCTGGCCGCCGGCCAGCCCTCGCTGACGGGAGGGGTGGTGCGCAACCACCCCTCGCTTCAACGAGGAGGGAGGGCCGAACCGGCCCTCCAGATACAGCACCGGATGGATGTAAAAAAACATTCCTCCATGGCACTCCAACAGAGGTGATTTACACAATCCAAACACGTGGCTTTTGGGTCGATGACAAGGCCTCGCTCTTACGCAAGACCTCGTATGGCCTCAAGAAGTCATCTTGGTGCTAGAACGAGGAGATTGCTGGCACACAGAATCGCGTCGGGTTTTTGCATAGTGACGCAGGTCCGTCCCTCCTCCGACAAATTTCTGAGCACTTATGTGTCATCCTAGTCTATGTTGACGATCTCATGATCGTTTGGCCTTTGATGGAGGCCGTGAAGGAGGCCAAAGTGGTCCTCCAGGTTGCCTACAAGATGAACGGTCTTGGTCATGCGACTGTAATGCTTTGGATAGAAGTTGTGTATGATCGCCGACAACAAATACTCTTGCTACCCAGGCACATTACGCCTATTTGGGGGAGCCATTTGTTGACCTCCCTGGGTGCAGTTTCCATAGCGACCACCTCCATCACACATGAAGGGCAAGATGTCTTGAAGGTGGATGATGCGGAATTGCTTGGGGAGATTGTGGACGTAACTTTGTACTAATGCCTCATCGGCTCTCTAATGTACCCGTCCACAATAACAAGACCCGATAGTGCCTTTGTCATTATCACCATTGCAAAGTTTTGACAATGTCCTCGGTCGAGATTTCTTCACGCGGTTGTGTGCGAGTGGTGCGATACGTGACACACCATACCTCGGACTCTGCTTTTTTCAGCAATGCTCGGTGGTAGTCAACGACTACACAGAAAGTGACTAGGCGTGGAGCTTAAATGGGCAATGTCGGACAAAATTCGTGACCAGTGGCACTATTGTGTCACGACTTGGTGGCAATCAGGACTTCATTGCATGTAGATCGTCAGAGGTACAGTCTGTCGCCCTAGAAGGATTATTGAGGCCGTGTGGTTGTAGCGTTCGTTTTTTAGCTTGTGTCAGTACGCGCCTTTCATCTTTTTACACGGTGACAAATAAAGTGCCCTTGCTATTGAAGAGAAATGTGTTGTGTTTCACGCACGCACAGAGCACATTGAATTGGAAATAATTTTAGGGCATGCAGGCCCATGCACAAACGAACATGAGCTCTGTGTGTGAGTGCGATGCAAGACGGCAAAAATTTGGCTAAGTCTGGAACGCTGAATATAAAGAACAAGGAGGAGTTACAAATGAGCCCCTAGCGGGCTTAAGTAGGGGCGCCGGCAGCTAGCCGCACCGGGCCCCGTCACCCCCGCTGAGCCGAAACAGGTCAGCGGGGAGAACACACTGCATACACCACGATAACAATAACGGTGGTCTCCTCGAGGCACCGGAACAGCTCTCCGAGTACCCGGGTCTCGACCACCGAGAAAATAGGAACAGTGCCAGAAAATCTCAGAAACAGCGTCCAGTCATCACAGACGGCTTTCCGAACATCGGAAGCCCCACAATAGCCATCGGGTCTCCTCGTCGCACCGGTACAGTCAACCGGGTGCGCGGGTCTCAACCCACCGAGAAAACTCTCCTGCCTCCTGACAAGCCCACATGGCTGCCGGAACACATCGACCACGTCTCGCCGGCGCTGTCGTAGGTGTTGGAGAAGTCTCGGTGCAGTCCGGAGGCCCGTCGTGTCGTCACGCCCTCCTATGCCATATACCCCGAATATGGGTATATCGGTAAACTAGCAGTGTCGGTCGTGACGGGTGGAAGCCACACAAACCAACACTCCCCCTGGCTGACATAGCCGTCTACGCCAGAACGAATGAACGAAGGCATGGAACAACAATGCATGGCAAGCCATAACATGCATGAGTCAACTCGCACAAACACACATACACTCGTCTGCTATCCATCTAGGGTCTCCCTGGACACTGGCACAGCCCACCAAGTGTCTGGGTCTCGACCATGAGAGGAGTGATGCACACGCACACAAACCAGTGTAATGCACACCATACACATGTCAGAGGACAAGATGGTCTCCTCGTGACACTGGCGGTACCAGGGTCCGGGTCTCGACCACTACGAGCAATCCATCACAATAGTATCACCATCCAAACACATGATCATGGGAGGATCTCCTTGTAACACGGGTTCAATGCACCACGTGTCCGGGTCTTGACCAACAGCTCGCATGCACATGCCACACACACTATAGCCATAGACAAGACACACGATCACATGGTCTCCTCGTGACACTGGTACAACGCACCAAGTGTCCGGGTCTCGACCAACAGGGTGCTGCCATGTACATGCAGCTGTGCAGACACGCAGCATGAGCCACATGCGGGATGCTGTAGATGCTCACAACAGAGCATGGACCTCGCCATGCATCTCCCATGGCGTCGCGTCAGGTCGAGGTCCACACAACACTCCCCCTGGGCAGATGAGCCTGGCAGCGATGTCCTCGATGGAGATGCTGATGTCGTAGCTGAACAGATCCTAGGCGATGAGCCATGTGGTGTATCCATCATGTAGAGACAGCTCCCCCTGTCATCTGCGAGTCGACTCCCTCCCTCACGGCTACAACTCCTCACGTGAATCTGCATCACCTGGGGTATACCAGTCCTCGCGTGACTGCCAAGGGTCCCAACTCACAGCCTCTCCTGCCTCCGCACTGCCGCGATGCATCTGTGTGCGCCGGAGGAACGGGAATGGGCGAGCAGCACGCGTGCGTGGATGAAGTGGCGGAGCTGGCCTTAGATACGGGATAGCATACCCTGAGATAGAAGGGTGTACTGCCAGAAGAGGAGAGCTGGAGCAACGAACCGGATCACCACTCGTGGATGAAGATGACGATGGGGCACATGAGTCGGGTGGATGAAGGTACGTGACGGCAGCAGAAGAAGGAGGAGCGATGATGGGGTCGACAGGAGCGAGGAGGGTGGAAGCCGAAGGCACGCTCACATCTCCTCTGACAGTGTCTCCAACGGACGTCATACTCAGAGCGCGTACAAGATGCTCCCCAAGTATAGGTGTGCCAGATGCTGCTGGCGCAGGGGTCGTGCCGATAGTGCTGATGCTGCCATCCTCTGAGAATCGCTCACGCGCTGCCATCATCCCCTGCTGCAGCATCACTACACGCTCCTGCAGGTCGGCGTAATCTGCCTCGGACATGTCGAGGTGGCCGATGTCGACCTGGTGTAGAATAAAATCTGCCTCACTGGATGCTGCACACGCAAACTGCACAACTCGTGAGTACAGCGCCATCTGCATCTCTGCTGCTGGAGGCGATGGAACTGGTACTGCTGCATCCTCCTGGGGGTCAACCAAGCTCGCAATGTGCCGAGACGCTGGAACATTGGATGCAGCTGCAGGTGTCGCATCCACATCACAGCTCGTGTCTGTCGTGTGATGAGTGAGCGGTCGCATGCCGAGAGAGAAAGAGAAGGAGGAGCCGTCAGAATCCGTAGAGCATGTGGAAACGTCGTCCGTGCAGGTACTGCCACTCTCAGTGTCCATGTGATCAGCAAGGTCACCAGCAGATGAACACGAAGGGGCAGAACTCAACTCCTGCTGACGAGATGACTCCATCTGCGTGTAGGGATCTGCACCAGTGTCCTCAACTGCCGCCGTAGTGGAAACAGGTGTACAGGGCTCCGGCTCGACAATGCCCGTCAAGGCGACCAACAAGCGCAGCTGGCGCTCACGCACTGTCTCGCTGGGAGGACTGGTCGCTGCCACCTGCTCTATGATAGAGTGAGGACCATCATCTGACTCCGTCATGTATGTCGCTGCTCCGTGTGTACGGGAACCTGGAGGCTGTGGGAACCTGAACGACTCCTCACGTTGAAGCTGGTCCTCAGGTAGCGCAGATGAGGTGGTGGAGCCTGCTGTGTCTGCTGTAGCATATGACCCGGCGACATCTCTGAGAACTGCTGCTCTCAAGAACGCCTCAACCTCCAACAGACCAGCCGGTCGACTCTGCTTGTGTACTGTGACCACTGTCGGGCAAGTATGAGTCCCGTGCGCCAACGCCCCCGGAAATCCGTGTGGGGTATCCCGATCCGCGCGGGACTCATGTGCCACCGCCAGGCCGCTATCGGTCGGAGTCGCAAGTGGCACCGCCAAGGCACATGAGACCTGCACTCCTCGTGATGCAATCTGCTGCTGCAGAACGTCCGGCTCCTGTCCCAGCGTGGANTCCTCAGGTAGCGCAGATGAGGTGGTGGAGCCTGCTGTGTCTGCTGCAGCATATGACCCGGCGACATCTCTGAGAACTGCTGCTCTCAAGAACGCCTCAACCTCCAACAGACCAGCCGGTCGACTCTGCTTGTGTACTGTGACCACTGTCGGGCAAGTATGAGTCCCGTGCGCCAACGCCCCCGCAAATCCATGTGGGGTATCCCGATCCGCGCGGGACTCATGTGCCACCGCCAGGCCGCTATCGGTCGGAGTCGCAAGTGGCACCGCCAAGGCACATGAGACCTGCACTCCTCGTGATGCAATCTGCTGCTGCAGAACGTCCGGCTCCTGTCCCAGCGTGGATGTCGACCTCGATGACACGCATATCTCCTGCAATGGAACCTCCGCCGGGCTCGTGTGAGCCTGCTGCACAAACTCCCCCAAAACTCCCAAAGATGTGTCCTAATCTGTACGGGACCCGTGTGCCACCGCCGGGCCGCCACCGGTAGGAGCCGCGAGTGGCACCGCCCAGGGACGCCGGGCCTGGACACCTCCTGACGCAAGCTGCTGCTGTAGAAGATCTCAATCCAGCGCGGATGTGGAAGTCGAGCTCGATGACACGCAAGTCTGCACCATGACCTCCATGTCAGGATCAGACTCACTCCCCCTCGACCCGACTGCGGATCCTGTCGCTACTGTCGCATCACGCAATGCGCGGTGACCACACTCCCCCTCGACAGGTACAGCAACGGAGGCCGAGGACGTGGAGGATGTATCAACACCGGCGCGAGCACGCCGTGCAGAGCGCTGACGACGACGTCGCAGAGTCACTCGACTGGAACGACTGCTGGAAGACAAGTCATCGCGGGGTGGCGGCGTGGTCACAGCAGAGTGGAGGATCGAAAGGATGGTGTCAGCCTGAGACTGGCTGGCAGGTGAAGCTGAAGGGACACCATCGGAGGAAGAAGGAGGAGATGATGGAGGATATGTGGTCGAAGAGGCCGTCGACGAACGAGTAGCAGAAGCACGCTCAGTGACGAGGTCACAAAGCCGCTGCACCGTCTGCCGTAGGCCACGGATCTCGGCGAATATGCTCGCCAGAGGTCCAGCTAGGGGATCTACCAATGCCGGTAGATCCGTATGCTGTGGAGGACGCAGGCTCAGACGAGGCTGTAGCCAAGATGGATGCCAGCCGGGAGGGCGCGTCCAACAGCGACGCCAACCATGACGTCCATCACCACAGTAGTAGCAGGCGAATGCGCAGGGCGCCTGCTCACACGTCCGCGCACTCATCTCGTGCGCTGGACGATGGATAGGTGCCAAGGGCACCTACTCCCGGTGGTAAACACCAAGCCACGGGAGAGAATGAGGTCCGCAAGTAGTATCACTCCTGGAGGTCACGGCGTCCGGGTCAGCAAACGTGACCAGACGGGAAGAGCTGCACTACCACAGCACACCCGGAGACGAGAGTCTGACTGGCTGCGGCGACCAATGCTGCTGCCACGAATGGAGCGAAGACTNACACCAAGCCACGGGAGAGAATGAGGTCCGCAGGTACTATCACTCCTGGTGGTCACGGCGTCGGGGTCAGCAAACGTGACTAGACGGGAAGAGCTGCACTATCGCAACACACCCGGAGACGAGAGTCTGACTAGCTGCGGCGACCAATGCTGCTGCCACGAATGGAGCGAAGACTACTCCAAGACGAGAAGGGGTGGCGGCTGCAGGTCTGGCTGCTGCTCCAAGCGGTAGACGACCCAGTTCTCGGAGACGGTAAGACTCGAATCCGCCGTCGATCCCACGGGGTGAAGTGCGCGCACCAGTCCACGGGCCTCAGGGAGACGCCGGTCCACGGCGCGTCTCGAAGCGGAGATCAGTGCTGACGACAGTCCGCTGTCGGCTGTGAGGGCGAAAGTCTAATCTCTCGCGCAGCNCTGCAGGTGTGGCTGCTGCTCCAAGCGGTAGACGACCCAGCCCTCGGAGACGGTAAGACTCGAATCCGCCGGCGATCCTACGGGGTGAAGTGCGCGCACCAATCCACGGGCCCCAGGGAGACGCCGGTCCACGACACGTCTCGAAGCGGAAATCGCCACCGACAACACAATCCGTTGCCGGTGCAGATGGTGAAACTGCAAGCGCTGCTGCAACCGCCGCTGATGCTGCAGTGGTTGCTGCAAGTGCAGTGTCGGTGAGATGACGGGCTACTCGATGGTCCCGTACGTTTGGTTGAAACTGTCTTTTCCTCCCCCTTTTTCTCCTTTTTTTTATTTTTTTATATTCTCTTTTCGCGGCCTCACCCTCCCGTGTTTTTTTTTTGTTCACCCCTTAGCCTGAGGCGTACCCCCTCCGTAGTTTTTTTTTCACTTGTACCCCCTATTCTCGATTGCCCCAAAGCTGGGGCAATCAGTAAAATAGGGGGAGAGGGGGGGGGGGGGGCGAACGGGGTCGACAGGCCCCCTCAGAGCCCCCCCCTTCAGAGGAGGTCTGCGAGGCCCTCCTCGCAGCGGCAGCAGCAGCTGCAGCGGCGGGTGCAGCTGCTGCGGTTGCTGCTGCTGCTGCGGCTGCTAAAGCTGCTGCGGCTGCTGCTGCTCCTGCTGCAGATCTGCTGCTGCCTTGTTTTTTTTTTTTTCTTCTTTCGCTCTGCACGCCGTTGCACGCTGCTGCTGCTGCTGCGGCTGCTGCTGCTGCTGCTGCGGCTGCTGCTGCTGCTGCGGCTGCTGCTGCTGCTGCTGCTAAAGCTGCTGCGGCTGCTGTTGTTGCTTCTGCTACTGTTGCGTCGCTGCTTGCTGCTGCACACTGCTGCTTCTGCTCGCTGCTGCTGCTCGCTGCTGCTGCTCGCTGCTGCCACGGCTGCAAGCTAGTGCTGCGTCGCTGCTGCTCGTGCACGCTGCTGCTGCCAACGCGTGCTGCTGCTGCTACTGCTGCTGCTGCTACTGCTGTTGCTGTGCGCGGCTCACCGCCCCTGTGGCGTTCACGTGCAGTCGCTTCGCGCTCCCTCACGCTGCTGCCGGCGTGGCGCCACGTGGCGTGTTCTCTTTGCGTTCCGCCCACTGCTGCTGCTTCTGCTGCTCACACGCCCCCCTGTGCTCTGATACCAAATTGGAAATAATTTTAGGGCATGCAGGCCCATGCACAAACGAACATGAGCTCTGTGTGTGAGTGCGATGCAAGACGGCAAAAATTTGGCTAAGTCTGGAACGCTGAATACAAAGAACAAGGAGGAGTTACAAATGAGCCCCTAGCGGGCTTAAGTAGGGGCGCCGGCAGCTAGCCGCACCGGGCCCCGTCACCCCCGCTGAGTCGAAACAGGTCAGCGGGGAGAACACACTGCATACACCACGATAACAATAACGATGGTCTCCTCGAGGCACCGGAACAGCTCTCCGAGTACCCGGGTCTCGACCACCGAGAAAATAGGAACAGTGCCAGAAAATCTCAGAAACAGCGTCCAGTCATCACAGACGGCTTTCCGAACATCGGAAGCCCCACAATAGCCATCGGGTCTCCTCGTCGCACCGGTACAGTCAACCGGGTGCGCGGGTCTCAACCCACCGAGAAAACTCTCCTGCCTCCTGACAAGCCCACATGGCTGCCGGAACACATCGACCGCGTCTCGCCGGCGCTGTCGTAGGTGCTGGAGAAGTCTCGGTGCAGTCCGGAGGCCCGTCGTGTCGTCACGCCCTCCTATGCCATATACCCCGAATATGGGTATATCGGTAAACTAGCAGTGTCGGTCGTGACGGGTGGAAGCCACACAAACCAACACATTGTTGTTGAGTATTACTTCGTGCATGATTTGGTGAAGCGACGGGTGATTTCCTTCATCTAGATTGGCACGAACATGTAGCAGGCTAACTTCTTGACTGAGGCACTGTCCAGAAGAAAGTTCACAGTGGCCATTTGTTATGTCAGGCTGTACCCTTGGCCTGAGGGAGGCTGAGAGTGGGGTGTGTGTGCGTATGGACTTCTGAGCATCTTGTTGCACGTTTGTGTCAGTTCGGCACGTGTATGGACATCCGTACTAGCAATTTATGGGCGAGTGTTGTGATGAGCCATCTTTGTTTGTTTGTACTACTTACTAAGATCACTTGGCGGCGTCCATCCTCACTCTGATCCTTGATGCGGAGCCAGTTAGCGGCGTGGCGTCGTCAGCTCGTGGTCCACTAGAGCTCTCACAACACCCTAAATGCTTGCTCAAGCCTTTCGTGGCTTTTGTGCAGCCTTTGGGATGTTTTTAGTGGAATAGCATTCAACTGGATTTACATGTTCTTGCATTGTGTGACCATCG
>SZWC01001677.1:163580-187810 GCA_023375785.1 Penium margaritaceum
GGACGGGGACGGGGACGGGGACGGGGACGGGGACGGGGACGGGGACGGTAATGGGTACAGGGACAGGGATGGTGACTGTAGTGGGGCAGGGGAGGGGAGCGAAGGCCAGGGTGGGTGCGGGGTCGGGGGCCGGGGTGGGGGTGGGGATGGGGACAGGCACGGGACAGGAATAGAGATAGGGATGAGGGTGGAGGTAGACGCAGACAGAGACGAGAACGGGCCAGAACGGGACGGCCGGAACGGGACGGCCGGAAGGGGAGGGCCAGAACGGAAGGGTCGGAAGGGGGGCCAGCAAATGAAGCGCGCTACTCGCGCGTGTCCCTCCCACCTGCAGCAGCGCGTTGAGCGTGTGAAGGCCGCACAGCAGCATCTGCTGCCGCTCGTGGTACAGCAGCACCTCATCCTCGTCCTCGTCCCCCGCGTCGTCCTTTGCCCTCCGTGGCTCAGAATCTCTCCCGCCTTCGCCGCTGACGGCGCCGCCGGGAACGCTGTTCTTGGCAGCACAGGCGGCAGAACCGCTGGCTGCAGCTGCTGAAGCCTGTGAATCCTCTTGCGCATTGCGTGGTGGAGGCGAGGGCGGGGGCGGGGTTGAGGGTAGGGATGGTGCGGCAGGGGCGTGGCTGTCAAGGGGACGCGGAGGGGACGGAGGAGCGCCTGCCGCCCCTGATCCCCTTGTGGCGTGAGGGTTTTCCAGAGGCGCCTTCATGTCTGCGCGTGCAGATTTTCACGCAGGAGAAGTGCTGGGCAGACGGACTGCTGAGACGCAAGCAAGCGAGCATGCAAGTAAGCACGCGAGCAAGCAAGCAAGCAATCACGCAAGCAGGACGCGAAAGAAGCGGGAAGCAGAGCGTGTGCAGCAGGGGGGTGGATGAATGAGACGAGCTCCAGAGGCAAGGCGTCTGAGTCAAAAGTGGTCGCGAATTCCGGGCAGATTATCGATGTCGTCCGTGTCCGCAGATTGGGACGAAAAGTGAAGAAAATGAATAGCAGATGTATTGGTGGTGGTTTCCGTGGGCGTGAGTGCCGACCGCCGCTCAAGCAGGTTGGAGTGTGGGTGGACAGCAGCGGAAGGCCGTTTGGCACATCCCACGCACATTCAACGCGTGTCCCAACCTTCGACGCAACAGGCTTCTCTCCTCAAGCCTACAGCTACTCTAGTTCGCCATTCGCCGCCACCGAGGGCTGCCACAGCGAACGGCAACGGTGGAGGTGCTGGTGGGTCAACTCAGGACGGAGTTTGCGCGACACGCACTCTGTGCAGCCGGAACATCCTCTCGAGCATGTCGACTCAGGCGTGGTGGTGACAGGTGTGGACTGTCCCGTCCACATCCTTCGTGGGAATTCGCACGCAACAGCTAGCGCGGGCATGAGCTCACGCGGAAGGAACAATCTGCTGACGTAGCAACAGACGTTTCGAGTTGTAACAGAAGGTTCGTAGTGGCCGGGAAAGCCTTGCGGACGTTTCGTCCTGACTTCGCATCGTAGGACTGGTGGCATGGTTGGACTGGAATGTGCATCTCGATCCGATCTGAGGATGCACCCAGTAGACCAAAATCGGCTCTACAGGCTGCGGACAGATTTGGTCACCAAACCGGTCCACAGTCGCAGATAAGGAAAGGTCGACCAGGCGTGGCAAACTCGAGAAGAAATACACGCAAACAATCTGATGTATTCAGACAAGACTGACAGCATCTAACGGCAATTCAGTTTGCATCGACGACACATCGTCGTCGATGTATGAGCTCCTATCTGTCAAAAGGAACCGCAACGCTCAACATCGTCAACCCGAACCGTAAATGGAAAACAGGAAAGGTTTCTTCACACGCGTCGGAACCGGAGAACGCCGGCGAGCAAGGCACGGGAGGTAAGTTGGACTGCGGAAATCAAACAAACGAGTGAATAGAGTCCGCGGAGTGACGTTGACGAATAGCAAGCTATTCGTGGGAACAGCCGTCACGTGAACCTTCGTCAATGGCAAGTCGCCGACCATAATACATTCAATTTTCCATTTAAGCCTCGCTGATGACACAATTGTGCATTCCGCGGCTGCATGGGAAAACAGCACAGCGCCGTTCAACCAGCCTCACAAAACTGAGAAAAATGCAAAATTAGCGCCCCTTTGAAAGTAGCACGCAAAAATGGCGCCCCCCGAACGCGAGCACGCAATCATGGCGCCCCCCCAAAGCGAGCACGCAAACGTGGCGCCCCCCCAAAGCGAGCACGCAAACATGGAGCCCCCCCCAAGCACGAAAAATGGCGCCCTGCAAAAATGGCACCCCGCAAACTAGCACGCAAAAATAGCACCCCCCGTCCGGCGATGCCACGTCATCGACCTCAAGTTCCGAATTATCGATGGCCTATCCATTTTTTCGTCCGAGTTGTCTCTTTCTAAAAACTGTAGTTGACGTAGAAAGATTCCTACTTTTTTAAATAATTTCAGCAAATAAACAGAACCCTATCATGCGTTACACGTTCTGCTACACGGCATAACGTTTTTACTCATGTCTGATAAAAGGGGACGACTGGCTTCGTCGCAAGAAAAAAAAATAAAACAGGGCGGACTGGGATCGAGACGAGAGGAAAAAGAGAAAAAACAAGATTGGAAGCCAACCGGCATCGACGCGAGGGAGAAAAAAAACAGGTGCGAATAGATGTAATAGGGTCCTGTTCAGCCATCGATCATAATAACTGTCTCTCTCGTGTCGATTCCATTCCTTCCGGAATATGGTTATTTTTTCGCATGAGAGAACTCCAATGAAGAAATGGACAGGCCACCGAACAATCGCAAGTGTAGGTTGATGACGTGGCATCGCCGGAGGGGGGGTGCCATTTTTGCGTGCTAGTTTGCGGGGTGCCATTTTGGCAGGGCGCTATTTTTGCGTGCTCGCTTTGGGGGGGCGCCATGCTTGCGTGCTTGCTTTGGGGGGGCGCCACGCTTGCGTGCTCGCTTTGGGTGGGCGCCATGTTTGCATGCTCGCGTTCGGGGGGCGCCATTTTTGCGTGCTACTTTCAAACGGGCGCTAATTTTGCATTTTTCTCTCACAAAACTCCTTCGGCGGATAAAGGGTTCGCGTACTTGCATTGACTAGGGGGGTGAAACGACACTCTGATTTTGATTTTAATTATTGGGTTGACTGGCGGGACGCGGCGCGACGAAGTGGCTGACGAGAGCTCGCATGCCCTCGCGATTGCGGCAATTCCAGCTTGTACAATCAGTCGAAGAATCAATCCTTTACCGCCGATTTCTACTGATTACACCACTGGTTTAGCCTACGTGTCGTCGCTCCCAACGTCTGGATAACGTCCTACACGCGGCAGAGGAGAAAATCAGAGGAAATGCCTGGGATTAGGACGTTCAGTTAAAAACATCTACAAAAACTATTTTCCAGTAACGATCAAGGACATCGACAGTTTTCGTATACTTTTGCACGTTTATAATTCTGAAGAAATTTCGACAGGCCGCTAAGTTCCTAGTCGTCGAAGAGCTGCTTGGTGGACGCTTCCATCGGCGCGACGTAGAATGACGGCAATCGATGTCAACAGCCGCCCGAAAAATCAGGTCGGAAGTCCATCGACTTCGGAAGGTCAAGGAAGCGCGATAATGACAGAGAAGGATCGTTGGTCCCGTTGATTCGAGCCGGTTCCCTCGTGCTCGCAGAATCACTAAAGAATCAGTTTTCGACCGCGAAATCGATCGAACCCTACAATCAAAATCAACATCAAAGCGTCGGTTCACCCCCTAGGTTTACCTCGCAATGAAACCGCCCATGTTCCCACTCTTTGCAAAGATATGATGAGTGGCTCACTTCTCCATTGGACAACATATGCAAACTATAGCGTGGAGCCGGCGACAATGATTTTGATTTTGGTCCTAGTCCTCAAAGCGGGAGGCGGCTCGGCGAACTGTTTGGCGAGCCCTCGCTACTGTTTGCGATTGCGCCTTTTTGGTTTTTCAGAATCAACCCTTGAATCATTCCCATCCCGTTGATTCTTCACGATGATTCTGCACCTACGTGGCACGTCTCCCAACGTCTGGGTAACATCCTATTTGTGTCAAACGCTAGAATCAGAAGAGGTTGCCGCGATGAAGGCGTTAGCGATAAACATTCTATTGAAACTCGGCTTGAGTTTAATTGTATTCGGATCGACGGTAGGGACCCCTCTAAAACATCGAATAGGAAATATTGACATTTCAACTGATTCCGAAGCATCGCACGTCCTGCGTCGTCAAATCGGGTATCATTGCGCATTGCCATTGACTCTCGTCCGTGAAATCAGGATACATCGCCGCAATGTTTGGACAACGAGTAGCCACGAAAATTGTGGAAGAGGGACTCTGGTCCGGCAATTTCAAACCCGTCCCCCATCTTCCGAAAATCAACCAAGAATCACACATCGAGCGGGAAATAACTCAAACCCTATAATCAAAATCAATATCAATGTCGTCGGTTCAACGCCTATGAAGAAGGGTGTTCACATGCTTCGTGAAAAGCCACAGAACGAAGATGGTTACTTCTTTCTCTCCCTTAACTAGAAATAAAAAATAACTAAACTCCAATTCCTTTCATGTTCTTCACCAAGTTGTGCTATTATGCAAACACACGTTTGCATGATCTTCACTTTTGCAATACCATTCCAGAAACCCAAATGAACATATAAAATATCACCAACATCACGACATATTCATATTCATTTGTGGGCCGAGGGTATTCACCTCATGGTTAACCACGGTCTAATGCACAGGGGCGCTCGACGTGAGGGTGCGACGTCGTGCTCTTGAATGAACCTCGTACGCTTTATCCCTTGGTGTGTGGGCCAGTCCTTTGGATGTCGCAAGACCCTCACCTAGAAACAAGACCGCCACAAGTGACCAAGCTTCCCGCCATGCGACTCTCCCGTTGCCATTTACAATAAGGTGCGCTACGAAATACTTTTTGGATCAAACGGAATTCTGAGACATCATGCTTGGATTAGAGAAATTTGGATGATAAATGAAGGAATTCTTGGACTTTATCAACAAGTATAAGTTCATTTATAAAGTGAAAGGTATGATTAACATCTCTCACTTAATCCCTAAGCCTCCGAATGCATGAGCCCCTATGAGTCATGCGAGAGTCCCAAACTGCTAACGCATTCTTTTTACCCCTTCCACAAACATCGCCTAACACATCCATCCTATATGTTTGTGTCCACAGAAGGGGAGGGAGGGCGTGACTGGTTAAGACATACCCCTCTCCATATAAAACCTAGAAAGGGTGATAGGTGAATCTATTGGACAGTGAATGATGCTTAGTATTCAAGAGAAGGAATGTCTCAAGATCAACTAGAAACCCTTCAATGACAATATTCTACCACGGGGTTGGCTCATGTGATACAAGAGAGGTATGCCCATGAGATATCCTTTTCAACCATTGGTGTGTCGTATTCCAATTGTTTTTGGAGAGCACACTACATGCAGGTTTTGGTTTGCATGTCGCATGGAATGAATTAGGCTAATACTGAATGTGGTTCATTATGGCAATAAAGTGGAGCAAGGAGGAATACTACTCAATGAACATGTCCTTGATCTTTCCATTTATATATTTCCAACTGGAGTGGGCTTCTCATTAGATACTTCAAGAATGTGCGTAAAGGAAATCTTCTTTGGAACCTAGCTACGTGATTCCATGAGAAAGTTTTTAATTATGGACATTTTGAACCTGTTGTTTCCCCTCCTACGTCTTATTGTAAACCATTTAAATCCTGCACCAACACTATTATAGGCCATCCTTATTAAGACTACCATAGACTCCCCATTTTGTAACATTGAATGTGTCTTTCTAGTGTGCAATCCACTACATGGCTAGCACTGGGTGTGCTTCAACTCATTTGTGCAAGAGTGGTCGCATTAGGTATTTATTACCATATCATTCCTCTTTATCCACATTTTGAGCATCTACATGTCCGATAACCCACTTTCCTCCTGGATAATACCAATTATACACTCATTTTAGTGTGTAGCCATATTTTTTGCAAAACACGTCTACGAGCTAACTACGAATGCGGTACCCACTTTTGAGAAATCATGAACATAATGCCGGTAGTACATTCATGTATGTGTGAAAGGGGTGTTGTTGCAATCCTTTCTGTATCAATCAATTCCTTCCATGTTCATTTTCCTTTTGTATTTTTTAGATGTTAGTGAAAAAAAGGGCACTAGTCCAGCATTCTCGCTAATGTTTGGGTTTCAAATACCTGAATTTGACAATTCCAACAAAAATGGTCTCATTAGAGTCGCTGCGGGTTCCTAGTGCGAGGAGTTCAATTTCGGGTTTGTGCCAATTGTCATGTATGTAAGAGAAAGACATCTGGTTGGTGGTGTGTCCTCTATACAAGTAATGTACGTACATAGTTGCTTTCATGTTTCATGAAAGCAAAAGGTGTATGCACCATACCGAGGAAAGTGGTGTGGGGTCCCACGCGTGTGCCAAGTGGCCATAAATAAGGTGTCTAGTGCCCCAGCTGGCATCTCATTCGACAACGGTCAACCGCATAGATATTTGGATGCAACCGTAAATACAAATATAATTTATTATTCTTTTCAAAATTCTATGGCATGTTCTCCTAGTTATGTCATGCGTGGAAATATGAAACCAGCACCTGTGGCACTCCAGCTTGATGACATGAGTGACACTGAGTTGATATCTCCCAATAGCACTGATGCCGGATGGACTTGCAATGAAATGTACTATGTCCAAGAACCTATTTGCCACAACCAATTCTGTGTTGTTCTCGTGTTGTATCACAAGCAACCCATCAACGATGTCTAGTGACATGTTTGTTGATTGCCGTTCTGCTAAAAGCAATGGTTGTAGCTCCCCTGATGGCTTGATCATTTGCACCTTGATGTATTGGCACACATTGCAGCTGCTCTAAAGCCCCGTTAGCTACCATTGACAACCATTGGTACTAGCATGTTAAGGCCATGAGAATCCTCTCAAAGCTCGAGTGTCCCGATAAGTGAGTGCTATGCACCTCTTCCATTAACAGATGTTTTAAATGCACGTAGTCTTGTACAAAAATCTTCCACCCCTTTGCAAATACACTTCATCCCACATGGCTTCTCTTATCGAACCACATGTGAATGCCCTTCCATGCTATAGCCATGCTTGACCAGGCTATGCATGATTGGAGACCCCATCAGCATTAAGATTACAATAAGGATGAAATCAGGCCTCCATCGTAAAGAATCTGCCTCAATTACATTCCTAGGCTTGTATTGGATCCCGTAGTCAAAATTTCATTCCACAAACTCCATCCAACATGTCATCCAGTGATTAGGGTTTGGCTGTGTCTTTCGGTTATTCACGGCATAGTGGTCCGTGAAGACCATATGATGTCGCAAATATAGGTTAGACCGCCATTGCTTTAAGTCATGGATCACAGCTAGGATCTCCTTCTCATGGATTCCATGTTTCAACTGTGCACATTGTAGCTTGTGAGACACATATGTAATCGGTTATGGCCTTTTTCCACGATCCAAAATCAACACCATCCCCATGGTGTATTAGCTTGCAGCCATCGCCATGATGTACTCTTGGGGTGAATTAAGATATACCAAAGTAGGAGTATCACACATGCCGATTTGAGCTCCTCACAACTCTTCCAATCCTTCTCGAACCACTCCTATCAGCGATTGTTTCTTAGTAGCTAAGTGAGTGGTCTACCCTTCTATGTGTATTCCCAAATGAACCTCTAATAGTAGCAGACAAACCCTAGGAAGACCTAAATGTCACATGAGCATAGTAATATGGCTTACTGTTTTACTGCTTCCAAATTCTTTGGATCCATGCAAAGACCCTTTGCTCTCACAAAGTACACAAGGAACTGTGCCTCCCTCTTCACGAACTCATACTTGAAGGGTATAGCAAACAAAACTTATCTCCAAAGAATGTCGAGCACCTGCCGAAGTAGTTGTTGCTACTCTTCCAAAGTCTGGGATTGGATGAGGATGTCATCAACAAAACTGACCATCAACTTGTCCAAGTGAGGATGGAAGATCATGTTTATGAGGTCCGTGAACATTGCAGGATCACTGGTAAACCAAAATTCCATCATGAGGTACTCGGAAGGGCCGTACACCATCCAAAACATTGTCTCCTCTACATCTTCCTCTACAACATGGATCTGATGGTACTCAAAGCGTAACTATATCTTGATGAAGAAATGCCCCCCCTCAACTAATCAAATAGCTTAGTAGTACTATCCTTTGGTAGTGGATAATGTTTTAGTTGCTTACATTGTTCAGTTCTTGACAGTCCAAAAACATTCACAGCTCCCCTATCTTTTCCGTTACAAAGAAGATAGACACAACGTAAGATGGCATGCACAATCGCATCATACTTGCTTCATGAGCTCCTTTGATAGATATTTGTAGTTCTCCAAGCTCCTTTTTCACTTGTGCAATATGCATCCGATACCCCGCTTTGGTAGCAATCGGGTTTAATGCTTTGGGAGCTCAACAAGAAACACATATGCATATCTCCCTAGCACTAATTCGATGCCTTCTGATAGCTCTGATGATGATGATTTTTGCTAATATTCTTGTTTTTGTATTTATCTGGTAACAAAACGTTTTCCTATCTACATGCTTCCTTTAGCAACATCTATAAGAGGTGAAATTGGTCCCTCTTATTTTGATATTCTGTTTGCTACACGTAACTCAGCTATGGTCCCTTTCTTGTCTTGGTGGCGTTCTCCTCGTTCCATCGCAATAAAACAATAAAATCTCCATTTGTTTGCACATTTTCCTGGCTAAGCATCCAATCCACAATAAGATTCCACCAGTACAAATGGTCTCATCCTCGAATGGCAACGTAGGCATCCGTCGAGCACGTGCAACATTTTACCTCACGTGAAAGCTTACCAGGACGGACCCTCGGAGGTTTCATAGGCAATCTATAGTCCAGCTCTCCTTGCACGAACTTGGCCTTAGTTGACTCCCACTTTTACCTTGCTAGCCTCAACCTTTTTCGAAGCTCGTTTATAAACAATGAGTAGAACACGCTAGAATGTTTTGTTTTCTTTTCCTGCTGCTGAGTCTCACACTCCTTGCCGCCTGTATAACCGGCCCATAAGATTTTGGGTCTGAGGAGGATTCTTGTAGTAATCTTGCTCAATTCACTTCAAAGTGATACATTTGGAAACTCTCTACTTGTCAAAGGGTTTACAAGGCTGTTGATTGTAGATGTAACTGGAGCTTTTCCAACAGTTGGTTGTCCACTACTCACTATTAGTTGCCATTTTGCTACCGCTTCTTCTTTTCCTCCTTATGGTGCTTAGGTTTCCTGCAAATCCAATAGTTTCCACCTCGCAAATTGCTTTGCTACTGGAATCCTTGCACAACATTGATCTCCATAGGTTCAGTTTGTTGGTGTTGTGGTCACCATTTAAACCTCCCTTGATTTTCACAAAACCACCTCAATGGTAGTGTTGCCCACCAACACACCACCATTGCATGGAACTCTATTATTCCACTAAGTGCTACTGTATATTAAATCTTTGCCTTCAATCCATCATGATACTTGTCTGCCAGCTGTAGCATGCTTGTGTCATCAAGCTTCAAGCATAATACCAAATTTAACATTGCATATAATCTTGGACATAACCAATTTTCTCCAAGTTCTTTAGCTTGTTGCATGGAACCAGGGAGGTATTCACGAGATTAAAGCGATCCCGGAGCGTTTGCTCTAGTTGTTCCCATGGTGTTAGCATGCACGCTTCAGCTTATCCCACTCCAGGCTACCATAGTATGACATTTTGTATAGGTGTGTTCCCATCTCCACCACAAGTGGCAAGCAGATTCAGCTACCTCCACCACTCCACTGCTACTCCATGTAGCAATGTCATTGTGTATGACAAATGCGTAGTATCATCCTATGAAGGATGACCAAGAGCCCCAAGACACTTGTTTATGGCGAACATTCAGGTCTGAATCCTCGCTCCCTTTTGTAAATAAAGGAACGGTTATGGAGCCTTTGGCTTAGGTCTTGGCAGACTCCTTGACTAGAGAAGAGAGAGGGGAGAAAATGATGAGAGGGAGAAAGATGGAGACAGAGGGTGAGAGAGATTGATAGAGAGTAAGAGAGTGGAGAGAAGGAAGGAAGGGAGGGAAAATGTGAGGGAATGGAGGAGGGACAAGGTTGTGTCGGGAGGGAGGGAGGGAGATAGAGGGGGAAGAGAAAGGAGTGATATGGTGAGGGGAAGGGTAGAAGGACACATGGAGGAAGGTAAGAAAGGGGGAGAAGGGAGGAGGGTAGATGGAGGGAGAAGGATGGAACATGAAATAGAGGAGGGAGAGATACATAGACAGAGAAAGAGAGGGAGGGAGAAAGTGAGAGAGCAAGAGTGGAATACAAAGAGGAAGGGAAGGTGGAGGTGGGAGATAGTGGGAAGGAGGTCTGGTAAGATGGAGTTAGGAAGGGAAGTAAAATGGAGAGAGGGAGAAAGGAAGGTGGGAGCGACAGAGGACAGAGAGGGAAATAGGTAGAGAAGGTGAGCCACATTGAGAACAGGAAGGGAGGAGGTGAGGGAGGGAGGTCGGGAGGAGAGAGAGGGGAGAGGAGGGTGGACATAGAGGAGGGGACAGAGAGATGTATCAAGAGAAAGTGAGATGAAGAGAGAGAGAGAGAGAGAGAGAGAGAGAGAGAGAGGGAGGGAGAGAGAGAGAGAGAGAGAGGAGATAATGTAGGAAGGGAGGCTCCATGTGAGGGAGTGAGACAGGGAGGAGGGTCTTGCGGAAGGGAAGTAGAGAGGGAAGAGGGATTAAGAGAGAGAGAGAGAGAGAGAGAGAGAGAGGGAGGGAGAGAGAGAGAGAGAGAGAGAGAGAGAGAGACACGGTTGAGCTAGAGGAAACGGGTCAAAGTTTTGGTGCAAGGAGAGAAGGAAGGGGGAAAAGGGAGTTATGTTGAGGGAGGGAGGAGGAGGGAGATGGGAAGTGAGGGGGAGATGGGGAGAAAGAGATAAAGAGAGAAATAGAGTAAAAAAGGATAAGGAAGATGAAGGGATGTGGCGGTGGAGGAGGGAGGTAGAGAAGGGGGTATGGCGGGAAGAAGGGAGAGAGGGCGGTAAGGTGTGAGCAACGGAGGGATGGAGGAAAGGGAGGAAAGGAGGGAGAGATGGTGGAGAGGATTCAGAGAGAGAGAAGATATGAAGAGAGGAGGAGAGAATAGGATGAGAGAGGGAGGGGACAATGGTTGGACAGAGAGGGGAGCAAGAGAGAGAGAGAGAGAGAGAGAGAGAGAGAGAGAGAGAGAGAGAGAGAGAGAGAGAGAGAGAGAGAGAGAGAGAGAGAGAGAGAGAGAGAGAGAGAGAGAGAGAGAGACTGAGAGAGGAGGAGAGAGAAATAATTTGGAATGAGGGAGAGGAGAAGTATGAGTAGGAAGGAAAGACGGAGGTAAGGGTGAATGGGATGGTGGGAGTGGAAGGGAGAAGAACGAAGGATGAGGGAAGGGGAAGCCAAGAGATTAGAAATGAAGGGGAGGAGGGGAAAATGATCTGTGGAGCAGGGGAGAAGATGGGAGGAGAGGAGGGAGAGGGGACTAGGTAGAGAGGGAGGGAGCGGGAGAGAGGAAGAGAGAGAGAGAGAGGTAGAGAGGAGGAAGAGGAGAAAGAGGTTGAGAAGGTAGAAGGGAGGATGTAGGTACTGGTGGCTGGGTGGGTTGGAGCAACAAGACGAGTGGGAGGAGGCAAAGAGGGAGGGGAGCAAGGAGAGAAGGGAGGATGGATGGCAGAGGTGGAGGGGGGGATGGGTTGACGGATGGAGGTTGGGGAGAGCAAGTATGAGGGAGAATGCAAGAGGAGGATTGGGTGAAGGGAGCTAGAGGGGATGGTTGAGCTGAGATAGAGGGAGAGGAGGAGAAAGAGTAAAGGAAGGGATTGGATGATATGGAAGGGTGGGTTGGGGAGGAGGAAGTTGATAAAGGGAAGAAAAGGGGGAAAGGAGAGGGAAAGGAAGGCTAGAGTATGGAGAAGGATGGAGGAGATGAGGAGGGTGGGGGGAGGGAGGTAAAATAAATGAGATGGGTGAAGAAGTGGGATATAAGCAAAAATAGTAGGGGAGGAGAGCAGAAGCCTATGACGATTTGTAGGAGAAAGTGGGCACCATGAGCTCACAAGGGAGGAGGGGGATGCCACGCGCATCACCGACACTGGGAGAGAACGTGCCACATACACCAACTGGGAGGAACGTAACAACAGAGGACGTTGAGTGATGGAAACAAAGAAAAAGCAAGACGACGGTAAAAATGTGCTACACAAAATCATGGATTTTGAATGGATGAGGCAAATAGACAACAGTGCAAGTCAGAGAAAGTGAAAGGTATGGAAATAGAATTCAATCCATGAGTTTGAACCAAAAAAAATCAATAATGCCAAGTTGAACATGAAGGATTGGAGAGATTCCAGACATGTTACGTTGAGCAGAACGTGGATGGTTCACAGGGATGAGGTACGAAGCATAATGCAAATTAAAAAATTGAGACAAATGGGTAATTTGTGTTGAGAAGAAAGTGTTATTCATTATCAAGTGTCAGAAATGTCAATCACTTCTATATGAATGTAAGAAATGGAATAAGGCATACGTTGGGTCTTTGGTGCTTGATTTGAGAGACACATATGATGGATTATGGATGGTCGCTTCGAGGAACACCACTGGGATGTCACGTGGTTTCAAGAATATTGAGGCTCGTCTTGTTCAAATTGTAGCACCATCAAAAAGTCAAATGAAAAATATCAAAACTTTGATGTAGTTTACAACAATTGTATTGACCATTGTAGAAAGTGGTTCCAAAGGTTCCGACAAAACCTTGTCGGAACCTTTGGAAATGTATCACCAAAGGTCGAGGAAGGTGGTCAAAACTCCCATGGATAAGTAACATAGAAATCTTGAGTTCGACGCGTGGTGGACCACAACTGTAAGAAGAGAAATCCACACACAAAGTTTAGGGTCTCATGTACGTCTAGGACGTTCACTCCCCCTCCCTCCCCCGTTTAGCTCAAATATTTTAGCACGTTAGCCGATGTAGGCCACTGATGCGTGTAGTAGCCATCAATTAGATGATTGATGTTGCGGGGGTTGTTGCAAGGTTTCTAGCTATTATACTTTTTGTCCTTGAAATACCACTTGACGAGATACTCAACCATTTTGCAGTGGTGTCATTGTCCGATGATATCCTTAATGATGTACTTTGTGTCCCCATCCACTTGAATATGAGGTGGAGGAGAAATTTCTTTGCCAAAGATTCTCTCACTGGGGTTTGGACAAATGCTTCAACCTGCTCATGTGGAAGACCGGATGGATCGCCATGCTATCTAGTAGGCAAAGTACATTGACGACCAAAGTTTTTATTCACTAAATCTCAAATAGTCTCAAGTACTGGGGTTTGAGCTTTGCTCAAATCCCGATGCTTGTTGCTTATCTCTAGAAAGTGATGTTCAATGAGCTGAGTAGGACACAATCGTCAATATTGAGGTTCTTGTTGCTGTAAATTCATTTTGTTCCTCGCTTCATTGTCACTCTTGTCTTTGTGAATTTCTGCAGTGTTTCCTCCTAGATTCTATAGAAGACACTTCAACGGTTTTCATCCACGGAAATGTTGCTTTGACTTTGCAATCCTGTTGGTGGTCATAGTCAACCACCAAAAATGAAAATTTACCCACTATAGTGGAAGTCTCTGAACTATATGCAATCTCAGCACTGGTAGTTATGCCATCTAATCATTGCATCATGGCTCGCATAAACTACATAAAAGTTTTTTGAGCATCTAATTGGTGTGCTTGTTGTACACGCGTACGTGGGGGTGGAACGTTGGTCATAGCAAGATCCGACTACCGTAACGTATCATCATCCATGCCAGAAGTGGTTAGTGAAGCGACTATCTCTGTCCCTGGTGATAGTACATGGCACTCCTTGCAGATCTTCAATGTGATTTATAAATAGTCGTGCTGCTCCTTTAGTCTTGTCAGTAGTTGTTATCATAATGAAGTCAGATTTTTCTATGAAACTGCCAACAACCACGAGCATGGTCTCATATCTCTCTATAGTGGAGGCACAAACTGGCTAATGCTGCCACGTCAGTGTGAATAGAGTCCCACCAATATTGATTTTACAGCTTCTTGAGCATCTCTTCCTCACCAAGGTGTCCACCTGTGTCACGACACTCTTCCATTGGCATCCTTTGAAGTTCCTTGTTTGGATGGTGCAATGACGTGGCGAGTGAATCATCGTTGCCAGTAGGGATCATCGAATCATACTTCATTTTTCCATGTCCGCCAAACTCCTACACCTTTGCAAATAGTGTTACAAGATAAATACCTTGCTCAATAAGCAACGTGCTGAAATCAGCCATCAGGTTTGTGTTATAGTCGAAGTTGGACTCAAAGAACTCCATCCATCGAGCTTTTTTATGGCTCAGGTTTGGCCGAGTTTTGTGATGTTTGAGTGCGTGGTGGTTGGCGTGGATAATACATTGTCAAATTTCAAGATAGAAGTGCCACGTCCAGAAAATTTGCGAGACGCAAAAAATTATTTTATGTATACTGCGTAGGTCAGCTTCAGTCCGCATAGTTCTCTTGATAGAAACGTGACCAGTTATTCTCTGCCACCTTCTCTTAGGGGGTCTGGTTGTCAAGAAAGGAATGTGATAGAGCACTCACCCTCCTTGGATATTCCTAAAAAATCTCAATAACGGCTGAATTCCTGGACCGAGCCACCTTGACCAATGACTCTCCGGACACTCGACTGTTAAAGTCAACAGTCAAGTCATCCCCTAATAAAGTGACAAGTGTCCCTCGCGTCTGAATAGCAAAGAGAAGTCGTTGCTACGGTGTTTTTTCATCTGCTTCTTGTATATACGGAGAATGTTCATTTCCTTGAGTTCAACCCAGAACAATCTTTATCCAGTTCGTTTTTGGTTCCACGGCCTCACTGTCGTGTCTTCACTCTGCTCGCCCCTCGCTCCTTGCTTTTTCATGCAATCTCAGCTCATACCTCTGGCCACCTTCACTCCGTCATTCTTGCTCCTCTGCTTAGCTCCTCTCATGACATCAATACTGTCATCTCGCATTCAATTGTCGTGATATCTATGTCATCATATCTATGTCAGCACTCTACTACAACTCTCTAAACCCATTTATCAATTATTTCTGCCAAAATCTCTACATTGTCTCAATGCTCTTTGCCTTTGTCATCACTCTTGAGTAGTTTTACACACTTGACTGCTTTTGCCTACTTCTACTGTCTCTCACCCCGCCCCCTCCATTATTTTGACATGGTATGAGAGCATCCGGCAACATCACCTTGTGACCGCTAACCAAGTCATCACTTCATTGTCTCCATTGCTTCTTCCTGCAATGAGTACTTCCTTTATCATCGTCTCCTACCACTTTTGCCACCTACGTCATCTTCACATACTCTGCTCTGCCTCCTCTACTACAACATCAGATCAACAAGCCACAGGAATATCTATGCCCATTCATCTTCATGTGGCAACTCGAGCTCTCTGATCCTCGACGCATCCGCTCACCAGCACCTCCTCCGCTTCATCTGCATTTGATGTCAGTACCATCGCCTCATTTACTCCTCAAATTCCAATGGCTCTCATTGCCATGACAAAGCCCTAGATCCAATCACATGCTTGTGGTAACTTCCGGCCCTTCTTCACCACCAACAGCTGAAAGCAGCTCTCGAGCCGTGGCGCCATATTTGTTAAAGCTTCCTACCACTTCTGCTCCTCAACATGCATTCCCTTTTGCTAATCTTTGTAGATTCAGCATTTCTACTCCTCTACCACTCCCAACGAATCATTTGACTGATTCGCACGGTCACCTCGTCGTTGGCACCCCTGTGTCTTGTAGCGCCTGTTCTGACCTGACCTTATCTTGCCGCCACAACCGCTCCTTCCTACCATGTCTACCTTGTCTACACAAGCACAATCTTCTGCCATCCTATACTCCTTGATTTCATGTCATCCCCTCAAGTTGCCTTCTTGCACCATCTCTCCTCCTTTTCCTCAATAGTAGCAGAATGTCGCTTGGAGTCAGGACATAGGACACCTCCAATATTCCTGCTCGTTGGTCTCGGGCCAAGTGGGGAACAATCTGTCACTCTCTCGACCTCAACAAACATCTCTGCTTATCTCGGACCACCTCTGCTACAGCTGGGCTCCTCTTAGTGCCAGGAAATTGGACACCACCAGTTTTCATACTTGTCGTTCTCCTGGCATCAGAGGAACTCCCTACCTCCTCAGCCGTCTCCTGCATCTCTCTCCTCTTTCATATCTACTCCATCTTCCCTCATCATCAGCTTCTCCTCCTCTTCTACCGCCTCATCATCATCATCTTCCTCAACTTTATAATCTTCTTCTTCATCCTCATCGTCATCATTGTCATCATGAATCGTCAAGCAGCAGCGGACATGGTTGATCACTTAGTCCAATCATCAGCAATCCTCCACAATCTTCCGCAATCATCGGCCTTCATCGTCATCACTTGGCAGAAGGATCCGCCTAGTCGAACTGCCAATTTTGGGGTGACTTGCACCCATGGTGTCCCTTCCACAACGCACGTGGTCTCGCACGTGCACCGAGTTCAGAATATCTCTCCTAATCATCATCTTCTACTCGACATTTGGATTTTCCCGATCAAAATGCCATTCTAGTTGTGACACGTGCCCACGTCATCTTTTCATCAGCACACGTGGTTCACGTCTACACCCAGATTTCATCATCAGACATCATCCTCTGCTTCCGTCAATGGCATCATCAACATATATAGCTCGCACAAGGATCTGCATGTACTAGCTACCAATCTTGTAATAGTCTGCATCTACACAGGCAACAGATTTCTCGTGGTGCATCGGCTCCTTCCTTCCCCTTGCTACCTCTCAGCCCTTCTACATTCAGCAGCGCACATGGTTTCGTCCCTGTGCCCAATTCATCATCGAATCCGCAGCTCCTCTTTCATTGTCATCTTCATCTTTGCTTGGCAACTAGATCTGCACGGTCAAACCACCAACCTTGCTCTGACATGCACCCTTGCGGTCCCTCAGCTGCGCACGCGTCCCGCCCCTGCGTCCAGCTCCTCGGCAATACCCCTCTACAAAAATCCTTCACTATCTCCATCTCCCACCTGACGAGTGCATCAATCTGGTAAGCCCACCATTTGTGTGGAATAGTATAGCCACATCATCTTCCTCAAAACCTCCCCACACGAAGAATTTCAACCTCGTCTCCTCAACAACATTCCCCGATTCCCAAACGTTCCATGGAGACTTTGGTTGTTGTTCCACCAGTAATCCTTACTGAAGCTGAAGCCAATGCGCATACATGGACAGCCATCACTCTCTTAAGCTTCTCCCTTGAGAGGGAGCGGGTATTGCCTCACCAGCTTGCTCTGTGGATAAGTGGAATACAACCTTGACAGAGGGCGTTGTATTCCGCAATAACAATAGTAGGCCACACTCAGTGGCGTCAGCAACTGAATGCGACCACCTTTGCATCCCTCATACCACCATCATCTCAGGGCGGCCCGCACAGTTCCTCAACTCTAACACCAAATCATTCAACGAGCCTGGTGGAGACACTAGATCAGAACCACCCGCATTAAACATACCATACTACCTACACTTAAAGGAGAAATTGATATTTTACCATCCTTTAGTCCTTATGAAGGATGGAGACAGATGCAAAAATAGGCCAAAAAAGTCTACTTGCTTCTCTTCCCAAAGTTCCTTTTGCACTACGGAGTAAGAGGATCTCTAGTTGGAGATCCTATCTACCTTGGGCCTCCAGTTCTTGAAGAGGAGAGAGGCCATCTCCATACTAAAGTAAATGAGCAAGTGGACAGAGAACTACAAGTGTATTTTCCAATGATCGAGGAGAAGTTTGAACACACTTCCTCCCTTCTCAGGGAATAGGACGCTCTACAACAGTGGAGCGTACCTACTCATACACATGAATCATATCATGTGTCTCATCACATTAAATCGGGGTATCAAGAAAGGAATTTGATAGAGCACTTACCCTCCTTGGATATACCCCAAAAATCTCAATCACGGCTTAAGTCCTAGACTGAGCCCGTCCTTGACCAACAGCTCTCCGGTCACTCGACCCTTAAAGCCTACAGTCAAGTCATCCCTTAATAAAGTGACAATTGTTTCCCACATCCAGCTACCAAAAACCAGCCATTATTATGGTGTTTATCATGTTCTACCTGTATATATCGAGGACGTTCATTCCCTTGAGTTCAACCCAGAACAATATATTTATCTTGTTCGTCTTTGGTTCCCCAGCCTCGCCATTATGTCTTTGCTCGACTCACCTCTCGCTCCTTCCTTCGTCATCAAATCTCAGCTTTCAACTCTGGCCATCTTCGCTCTGTCACTCTCGCATCTTGGCTAAGCTCCTCTCGTGACATCAAGGCTGTCATCTTGCTTCAACATTCTATCGCTGTACTCCTGTCTATCTCGGCACTCTAGTGCAACTTTCTCAACCCATTTACCAGTGCTTTATGCCTAATTGCCTATACTGTCTCAGAGCTCTTTGCCTTTGTCAACACTCTTTTGCATTTCTATGCACTTTACACAAAACATGCCGGTGGTCGTGATGTAGACCACTATTACATCCGCCAATCGTAGGGCTAGCAAATAGGCTAAGAAATATCTCAAATTGTTAAACGATTCTTGTTCATTATTTCCCCAACTCCACTCCAAGGTTTCACTAGTGAGATTGGATAGAGGCACTGGCCCTTGAGGGAATCCCATTACCAATTGATGGTAGTAGCTGAAGAACCAAAAGAAAAAACCTAGGCATCTTAAATATTAATGGGCATCGGCCAATCAAAGACCACCTGAACTTTCTTTGGGTCCGTAGTTAACCGTCTATCGCAGATGATGTGGCATTGAAACTTGATCAAACGGTGACCAAAGTTGCACTTCAAGAATTTAACGTAGAACATGTTTGTAATATCCCTTGAACCCTTTAAAGATGTACATCATGCTCCTCTTGGATGTGACTGTATACTATGATATCATTAAGAAACAACCCTGATTCTTAAAATTGATGTATTTTCCCTTCACAACGTTTGTTTCCTTCAGTTTTATTAGGACTTTGTCAGTGATATATAACTGGTTATAACTTATCAAAATTGCATGTCCTTGACACAATTGGCAGGGGCCAATTTCATTACGAGTCTTCATTTTTATGATTGTTGACATGCGGCAAGAAAATGCAACCGGTCATGGATTTTCATTGTATGCAACAATGCACAACACCAACACAGTATTTGCAAGCAACATGCCGATCTCCGATGGCACAGTGTGACTGGACAAAAATATACTACAATATGGTATTCCATTTGCACCCGCATGGGAGGCAAGCATGTCCTTGCACGCAAGGCATAAGGGATCACCAAACTTAAAAGTGGGCAAGAAAAAATAACACAACAGTCAAGCTCATACTTAACTTGTTGAGAAACAGGGGGGTGGTCAACCCGGGTTAGAAAAAATCAAGCATACTAAATGGGACCTAAAATTTGAATCATCTTTGGTTTAGCCACTCTACAAAAGTTCAAAATCAAGATTGACCGTAACGTGTGTGACTCTAGTTCCTACACGGAAGTCATCATTACAGTCTGTAAAACGGCGTCTATATCTTGCTAGAGACGTCTTCCCCTATACGCTAGTATAGGGGCACCCGTCATCAACGACCTGTGTAGGGGGGACTCTAATACTTCAAGTCTCCAGAGTCCCATCTTTGTTCTTACCTCATCTCCTAGCTCTGGGATTGAGATGAGGGAATAGTACCATGAAATTGTGATTTTGCACAAGTGTTTTGTCTTTGGAACTTGAAATTCGTATTATGCAAAGTCAAGTTTATTTGTGACTTGACGGCACAAAACCGTCGTGTGCAAGACACATCCGGTGATTTCTCACATAATTGAGGCCCTTGTTGTCTCCCAGCCGCCGGTCGAGCCACCAGCCCAATCGGCGGCTGGTGGCTCGTCGGCGGGTGGCGGGCCGGCCACCTGACCGGCAGTTGGCCATCCAACTGGAAGGCTGCCAGCCGGCTGGTGGCCAGCGAGTGGCTTACCACCAGCAATTCCTTGCAATAGCAAGGCGTGGTTCCAAACCACCCCCTTGCTAGTGCAAGGTGGGAGGGCCCAACCAACCCCCCCGTTGCATTGATGAACAAGTGGACATACAAGTCAAAGTCTTTGATGTATAGTCAAAATATTTTACTCATGGCCGGAACAAACGATGCAGGGATGTTGGTGGACAAAACGGTACAACCGATGTGGAAACACATGTATTCGGTGCGGATCATTGTCTTCTGAATGTCCTTGTCAAGAAAATGGATCTAGTCATTACCCTTGTGTAGGTCAGTTTTGTTGAAAATTCCCACTCTGTTGAGGTGGCTATAAAGCTCATCTGCTTAGAAAAGGGGTAGGAGTTTTTAATGGCGATATCATTCACCAACCTCGAATTCTTTCACATTCATATATTGCCAGATTTCTTTTCATGAAAAGGATAGATGCGGCATACAATAGTGTGGATGGCCTGTTGAACCCGACATCTTATCCACACATTCTTTAATCTTGGTGATTTTGTGGTGTACTGTCTGGATTTCTACTGCCTACATTCAATTATGTGTTATGATCAATGCTCCATTCTGGAGGTATCTCTTTTTTGGGAAATTTCCTTTCAAAACCTTTGACAAAGGCACAACATCCTTCCAGAATGGTTGATGGAATTTACATATCAAGGCCCATAAGGCTGATGTTGTCATGTCAACTGTTACAATCTTCTTCACTTCTCCTGACACCACATATACTAACCATGCTTGGACTTCGTGTCAGTGGTACCACTTAGCCACAACCAGTGATATCAGTTGTGTCTGTTGTTTTGTGATTGCTACAACTTCCTCCATTGTTTCCTCCTTTGCTGTTTCATGTAACCATCATTGTGTCATGGGTAGCTCGGCCATAGATAACTGTTGGTTCTCCTTTAATGTTGATGCTAGATTGCAAACGTGCTTCGATCTACCTATGGATTGTGCCAGTACAATAAATCTTTACCGAGGATGATTTTTTGGTTGCTCATTGGGAAACTCCTCTAGACTGTTACATTGTGCAGATTCCGATTTACAGCCAGAGTGGTTCACAAAGTTGACAGATATGCGGTTATCCAATACTAATTTTTTCATGGAACACCCCTTGTTTGATGAGAAGACCAAGCTTCCAAACCATGACATTGCTAAACAACTATGAGAAGCTTCTCCATGTGATAGTGCCTATACTATGTTGTGTGATTTCCAACCCCTCAATTGTACTCACAGGAGTGTTTTTGAATTTCAACTGTCATGTTCAATTCGTAAAAGTTCATCGTAAATGCCAAATATTGTGATTTCTCATTTGAAGTCACGCTTGAGGTAATTGTTTTAGAGAAGTAGGGTTCATCGAGGAAGAGGTTAATGTCGGTGATGATTTCATAAATATGCCATGTGTACTTTCCCACACGCTGAACCAAAGGACATCGCTAGAGACCATTGAATGTTGGTTTACAATGGTACTTGAGGCCTACTTCGAGGGCATGTTTGCAGACCATGGGCATGTGCATGATGAGGCAAAGCTGCTGTTGGTCCTATATTATTGGTGCCCTCGAGAAAGAGAGACGTTCAAGACATGAGTCAAAGAGCAGTACCCATGGGTGCAGATTGTTTACATCCCTGTTGGTTGCACCAACAAACTTCAGCCTACAAACATCGGCCTATAGAAGTCATTCAATGCACGCATCAGCCAAGGATATGCCTCATGGGTGGGGGATCGCATATAGGAGGACGAGGACGTTAACCTAGGCATGCATGTGATCAAGCATGCTACGGTTGGATGGATGCTCGCCGCATGTGGTTACATCAGAAATACTGAGAGCATGGTATGCAACGCATGGTGCGAGGCAGGATGATACGGTGTATTTGACAGTGAATTCCAAAAAAATAACGGCCAGTGACTACGTTAGCTTTCTCACTCAGCCTAATGTAGATATGTTCGAGGCAAAGGATTTGGTAGGTTAGGTGTGATGCTCTTTTAGTGGAATCTTCTACTTTTCTTCAATAATGTCATGTCATGTTCTTTGCGAGTGTCCAACTTTGTATTTTCTTGCCTTTTTGTAATCTACCCTCCTTCTCCGTGCCACGAATATAACGATTACCTTATAGGTGCATGGAACTTGTTCAAATTACTAGTTGCAAACCCCAGAGGATAAAATAAGAACAAAAAACTATAACCATGGGTCCCAAGTGAATTATTTTCCCGTTGTTGAAATAAGCAAACGTATTTTGAACCCGTAACCAAATTGGATACATTTCAGAGCAAAAACAAATAATGCCAAGATCAAGGAACACTATGGTAACATGCTACTCATTAAGGAAAGACTTCACCCTATACAACGTGATCGTCAGCACGATGAGGATGAGTGACGAGACCGCCACGCGTTCTGGCTCTGGTAGCAACTGTAAAGTTGAAGCATGGACTTGTGCGAGCTAGGAACATTGAACATCGAAGTTTGAGTAGATTTGAATGCTGGTCTCTTCTCGCTGGGGGAGAGCTTCTTTGCTTGAGTCGTCATGGCTCATCATGATATTTGAAGCTGTTGCTTTGTTAACAAGGTATAGTTTGTTGTTTGTATTCTTAAAACATCCATCCTGAAATTAGAGAGAATTGTGGGAATATCCATTAGGTGTTTAGTACTATATGCGTGTAAACATGTCCACTGTGGGAGTACAACGGTATTCATTTACCTACTTTAGCCAAGAATTGCATGAGATACTATCTTTGGTCGCAAAACAACTCTACTAGCCTGTCGGAGTTACACCTTTATTGTACCTCATTCAGACATGTTATCTTGTCTTGCATTTATAGGTTGGAAACAAGTGCCAAAGACCCCCTCGATGCAAAAAATATTGACAACTGAATAACAATTTTGACATAACAACTTATTCAACCATGCCTTGAAAGAGAAGCAACCATTCGCCACAAGGACACTAAAAAATATTTGAGATGTAGCAACAATTCCCCATGTAGTTTCTTGAAAAGCAACATGTCGACGATGCATGGCATGCAACGTCGACATGCTAATGTCACTTTTTTTTGCCAAACAATCATGAACCCCTTTAGTCACGGATTTTTGATTTTTCATGTGGTGGTTTTTACAGATTTTACAAAGGGGTTGAGACTCCCCACGGGCTGGAAGGGAGCCTTCTAGGCCCCGTGGTTGGGGAGTCCCATAAGTGTCCGTGCAAAAATAAAACCTAAAATTTCTTCTATGATTAGGGGGTGGATTTGTGTATGGGCTTTGGGTGAAATGAGGGCTAAAGGTTAAGCAAGAGGTAGGTTTTGCATGCAAAGCGTGCACGGGGTTATGTAATAACCACGCAAAAGAAGAAAAACACCTTTTGTTTCTCTCAAACAAGGTGATAAAAAGGAACATATTTAGTCCTAAAAATACTTAACATTTAAGAACAGAAATAATACAGATAAGACATTTCACCATCCATATCCACACCCACATTTAAAGACATATCCTATATGTATCCATATCCATACCCATATCCATGTCCATATCCATCTCCATGTCCATTTCTATATTCATATCCATGCCCATATCACTAGCCATGTCCATGACCATATCCATATCCATATATATATATATATGCATATACATATCCATATCCATATCGATATCCATATCCATATCCAAATCCAAATCCAAATCCATATCCATATCCATATCCATATACATATCCATATCCATATCCACATCCATATCCATGTCCATGTCCATATCCATATCGATGCCCATATCCATATCCATATCTACATCCCTATTCCTATGCATCTCTATATCCATATCCATATTTGTACCAATATCCATTATAATACCCATATAAATATCCATACCCATATCCATATCCATATCCACATCCATATCCATATCCATATCCACGTCCTTATCCATGTCCATATCCATATCCATATCCATACCCATATCCATATCCATATCCATAACCATATCCATATCCATATCCACATCCGTATCCATATCCATATCCATATCCATATCCATATCCATATCCATATCCACATCCACATCCACATCCACATCCATATCCATATCCATATCCATATCCATATCCATT